>UXSR01000010.1:0-165727 GCA_900604375.1 Mesocestoides corti
GGTGGTGGTGGTGGTGGTGGTGGTGGTGGTGGTGGTGGTGGTGGTGGTGGTGGTGGTGGTGGTGGTCTCGCTCCTCGAGACGGCATGTAAACTGAGTTCCCTGTTACTTTTCGAAAAAAAAGGCTAAAGAAAACCGTAGTTCTCCCTTTATTCACTTGTAGCGTCAGACAGCGACTTTAAATAAAGCGGCATCGGTGGCCCATGCTCAGCTGATGCCACTCAAAACTACCGGCTCATCTCGACTCCTTAGGTATTGCACAAAGACCAGACACTGTAAAATTTACCACGCTATGCCTCTCTACCCTTTTGTTCTGCCTTAGGAGGACATGCGGTCACCTAACAACGTTCCAAACTGCCTCTGTTGTTTTCGTATGGCGTGTTACCCTTCTGCCAGTATTGTTTACAGGCCCATCGAAACTTTCGTCTTAATCAGTCCCCTGCCGGAAAAAAACATTCAGTTTTTTTTGAGGAATTAAAATTATCATTGCATTTGTTATTTCGATTCTCAGATGTCATGCATTACACTATATTTACAAAGGCCATTTTCAAGTGGCTTATGCAACAGAATCGCGTCCCGGCCACTCAGGCCGGTTGGTGCTCCTGTTGCCGAGGGAGTGGACCAAGTGGAGGTAGGCCAGCATGGCTGTGGTTGAGTGCGGCGACAAATGTGCGCTCACCGACGAGTCCTGCTGGAGTGCTGAGGTGAGCATGTGCTGCATCAATGTGGGCAGGGATGCCGAGGAGGGGGGCGTGGCGGCAGTGGGTGGGGGCAGAGGTGGTCTGCAGTGTCCTGAGGCGAGGGCTGCAATCATGCCGTTGGGCTGTTGACCTGCGAGGAGGTTTTCCACTGATTCTCTGAACATTGCAGGAAAAGTGCAATGAAATATTTTTAAATGGACATTGGGGGGTGTTATTTCCCACTTCATTATTTACAGAACTGATCGCTCACTTCTGCACTGCATGATCCCTCTTTTTTAGGTGCGCTAATCAAGAGAACGAAGAGCGTTCTAATGTGTCTGGCTGCAAAAGAGTTCATTTCAACAATATACTCTACTAGTGTTGGGTGATTCTAATACCATTTCTGCTATGCACACTTGCTTCTTTATGTGTCCTTATTGCTGGATCGTAACAGAGAATGGGAAGAGATGAAACCCTAAACTAATGACCACAAATCGTATTCACTTTACTGCACACGTTAATTGGGGATTGTAGTAGTGGTGCCATGCACTGCTTCTCTACCTCCACAGCCCAAAATCGATGCATCAGCGAAAAATACCCTTGTTCTAACGAGGAACAGCAAACTCGCCGCCATCACCAACAGACTCCCAACCGTGTCTCACTTTGCCCTGTTTGGAACTCTTTATCAACACACCTCTCCACTCTTCGTCAATTAAGGCACATCAGCTTTTTTGCTGACAGTCTTTTCACAAGTCCTGGCAGCATAAATGACGGACTAGTTGGCAGGCAGTGAATTTAAGAACATTCAATAGAAATAATCCAGGCTTTAGCAGAAGTAATGCCCGGTTAGCGCAGCATATTCTTGAGTTTCATCCTTATTCTATTATTTACATCCTTTTTTCATGTTAAGACTCGTGCTAGATGAAGTTTTTCGGTGGAATTCAATGCAGTTTTGCCCGGACTTAAAAGAACGGAATACCTCCAAACATGAATAGCCTACTCCCTTCGCAAAAACGTTCAAAAAAGAGGGCTTTCCCAGTGGTATACAACCTATGATAGTTTGTATAACTTTGGTCAAGTGACACTGTTCTACTCTAAGTGTTTTTTTCTGAATAAAGAGGCTAGAAGTGAAGCCATGCGTTGGTCCATTTGTCTTCGAGAGCGTCTGCCTGAGATTAACGATTGCAAGCGCACCACTCATGTCTATCGGTGTGATGAGGCATTCGATCACTGCCAGCCCAGTTTCTTTGCTGCCTATGTTTACTATCAAAATTCTCCAAGAGTCACAATGGACGCAGACACAGACGCCTTTCCTGATGCCAATTGATTATCAATTTTTCATTGCAATGTGAAGCCAGGCAAAACTTCAGACAAAAAAAAACTATGCCTAATTTGTGAATAGGTGAAGGTGAAAGGACCTCGCCCCAGCTATAACAGTGCCAACAGAGCATTTTCACCGCATGGTAATATAAACAGTAGTCGGGCTAGAGTGGGCACGGGAGAAATGTCGTTGGGCATTTAGCCAGCGTCATCGCGCACGCGTGGACGCATAAATCAAGCGCCTTCAGGGCCGACGCCAGGACTGTCGCCAGGCCTCTTGCCACCTGCGTGTCCCCCACCTCGCAACCCACCCCTCCCCAGCCGGTGGTGGCAGAGATTTGTCCACTCCCTCTCGCTCCCTCGTATAAACACTCTCCCCCCCCCCGGCCAGCAACTTCGCGCATCCTTCATGCTATAGTAAACAATTGGACAAAATCAGGCAGCCAAAGAAAGCTGATGAACTTCGCCGCATAGCACCTAAGTTAATACCGTGTAGGGCATAATCAACTTCATCCCAGAGCGATGTTAGAGCCAGAGACTGCGGTGTACGAGGCACTTCGACCTTCTTGGACGGGCTTGTGAGGGCCTTATCACCTACCCAGATGGGATCCCAGGAAAGCCATCGCCATATTGCCTTGGAACTGCAAGCAGCCATGGTGTTGCATGGGCCGGTTTTACAACACCGCAGCTCCACCATTCGAGTGCTTCATTCACCCTGTGGCATCTAGGGGCCTCTAAATTGATATCGACCGGATGCCTAGCTTTCAAACCACTCGCATACCCTCCCTCACACCCATGCATATATTGCCTGTCGTTGAATCGATTTAATTTGTGCGTATAATTTTTTGGGCAATGTCCTGTAGTGGCCGTTGTGCACGCTTGTCAATGTCGAAAAGCCAGGTCTGGATTGTGAGTACACTCCTACAGGTGAACAACCGAAGTTTTGTAAGTGAGGTCGTGGCTATCGAGCTTTTAGGGAGCACTCCCGTTGGCACAAGAGTGAGCACCTCGCTTTCGAGTGAGACAAAGCCAGTGCCTCTGGTGTGGACATGGTTCTGCTTCCGAGTCCCAGCAAACATTTAGCGGAGCCGAAGCAAACTGACACTTCGCCCTGACCCGCACGTCGTGTGGCACTCAAATCTAGCGCCTTTTGTCTGGCTATGACTGGGGAATTGAATCGAAGACAAATGGGCACTTACCGTTCAAAATCTGTTAGACGGGAGGAATCACGGAAACCTTTGGCAAAGGGGTTGCAGTCAATTTTCAGTTTTGTTATCTAGGATAGCAACAAAATAACAAATTGACAAGTGCAAAGAGGTATTAGTGCAAATGATTCAAATTAGCAATTTGTAAAACATCAGAATGAACCATTTGTAGAATTTCAGCCTGCCCACAAGGAACTCTGAGGATGCAAATGTTCTAGCAAGCACCATCGATGTAACCTCAAAAATCTTCGAAGACGTTCTGCTTCAATTTGTCTGCATAAGCTGAAATCCCAAAAAGTCTTACTAAAGCGTATTTTTCCTAGAACCGGAGTAAACGAAGAAAGGAGCATGCCAGAAAAAGTATCCCAAAAGAAGCAATATCGCTAGAACACGGTGAGACTCTTAAGCTGCTGATTCTGGTTGAAATTCAATGCCAAAACCCGTAGCTACTCTCTTTGGGTGTGTGTCAAGGAAGAGGGTGGCATTCGCGGGTGACATTTTGCGGTACACATCAGGAGGCATCATCTGTTGACATAATAACAGGAGCAGGTACTGGTCGTAAATCAGCACCTTCACTGCCTGCCTGGCTAAGGAAGACGCCTTTCTAGGTCAAACACAAGCACACACACACACACAGAAAGTTGTTACGCAAACACCTGAGAGTGCCACGTGTGGGAGGAGAGGGGGAATAGCGATGTTACTGCTAGCTTCTCCCTACCCCATTCCAGATGTGTGACTTCCTATGGATGTGCATGTCTGTTAATTACGACGCAGACGAAGGCATACTTGCAACCGCCAGATGTTATTGTAACACCAAGGTATACGGAAGCCGGGGAGAGGAGCTGTAATATGCCGACTGCGTGACTTAAGAATGCGCGTATTTGTAGGAACGTTATTAAAAGAATCCGATGCCGTGTCCATCCGATGGAACTCTTCGATGTTGGAAGTCACCGAAATCCAAGCATTCATTCAACCTTACATGTTTTACATAACAGACATGTGAGTTGTTTTAATTTAGACTGAAATCTTTGAGGTCAGTTGTTTTATATGTGGCAAGAAAGCCAGAGTTAATCAAGATTTGTCTTGTAATTTTCAATCAGTGTCCGCGTTCCTGGGTTGTTGGGAACGGACCGAGTTCAATGGCTATTTACTCAACATGCTGAAAAGGGCAGTTTTTTTGATAACTTGATTGCTGGGTTATGATGATACCAGTGCTTGTCATGGCACAGTTACTACTTCATCCCAAGTTTATAAATTCAACATATCCAATTTTTAAGAAGACAAGTTGACCTACGAATCTACGGAAGGGTCACTTGTGGAGATTTTACTGGTGCATATGGTGAAGCTGGGCTCTACTTGGCCACCCTCACTTTGCCCCCTGTGAACCTCTGCTTGGCAAATGAATTCAAAGCTACTGAAGTGGATTAATTAACCCCAGACCCCAACCGAGCAGGTCTGATACGAACCAGAGTCAACTTAAACTGTCGAAAACAAGAAATTGCACAAAGGGTCTCCAAGTACCAACTTACAAGTTGGTTTTGATAGGCAGTTACCGCAATGAAGACGGTTTCGGGGAACTCGAAGGTTTTGACTTCGTCCGCAGGCAGCGCGCTGAGCGCGTCGGGAGAGAAGGCGCCCCGCGGCCTCCGCACCAAGTGGATTCGGGGCTGGTACTTGTGCATCGAGTTGAGGATTATCTGCGGGGGTCAAACAGGAAAACGTCTGCATCATCACGACACCACTTGTCTCGTGGCCTGCATCAGATAATCAAGTGGAATTGGATAATTCAAACAACTTGACTAAATGAATTACTAAAACGGAGTAACTTATAACTGCACCTACTAGCAGTTGAGTCCTTTTGTGAAGTAAAACTGAAACTTGAAAGTGGACCAAATTCATTCCATGCAAACACTTTCAGGAGAACGTCATCAGGATAAAGCTCTGGGGAGATGCTATCCGCAAACAAGATGCTCCAAATTTTAACGAGGAGTTAGAAAGAAAGGTCTTTTGAATTAGCACGTTTCCTTCCGATTTGCTGATAGTTAACCAGAAATAGATGTTCCTGTGCCAGTTGATCGGCAACACAGACTACATAGAATTTTTTTACCGTATTATAGACAGGCAGGGGGTATTAAGGTAGAAGTTTAGGTTCCGGCAGGTTATATGACTTGTTGTAGGGTCTCACAATCAAGTCTGTCGTCTCACACATCGAAATTTTCTTCGAAGCAATGTCATTGCTTCTGTCACGATTTCCACAGGAAATGAAAGTCCACTTTAATGAACGGCAGAAGAAACAGACAATGAGCCACGTCGTACATCCAGATTAGCCATTGGGGACTGGCAATCAATAAAACGCTGATAAAGCTAATCGCATTTGGGACGCCAACATCATGCGAGCCCCCTGCACTCAGCAGATCCCGCTCCTTAGCACGCGATCAAACAGAATCTTCAAGTACAGAATTAGGGAGCAATAATCCTTGTAATAAACCTACGTCCTCGCAAGAAGAGCTTACATAACCGTGCTTATCGAGTGGATTGTTTGTCAGTTTGAGCTTCTCAAAGGACACAGTCTGCCTGAGCAGTTGTTCCCCAGTAAAGGGGGAATCCGGATGGAGGTAGCAGCGGCGACGTCGACGCTGCTGTTCCGCGCCTTCGGGATCGGCTTTTCCGGCAACCAGCCAACTCGATCGATGGTACGCGTAGCGGTACCGCTTGTTATCCACGGGCACGATGTCCATCAGTACCGTGTAGCTGTGACCTGGGCGCAAGCCAGTGAAGGAGACGCGCATCACGGGGAACATTCGCCTGGAATGAATAAGATATCAACTTTAAAATACTCCACACTCAGACTGATTCAATTTAGGCAATTACGGTCCTTATAAGTTTATTTATTGCTGGTCTTGTGTGGATTTCCTTAGCCTCTTATATAAAGATTGCCATGGTCATGTATAACTAAGTTTATGTTGTTCCATTCATGCATGAATTTTAACTCGCACTGGGGTACTTTGCAAGGCTAAAGGATGGCCACTACCTCGCTAACGAACCATCCGTTAAAAATCAGTTGGAGAGTCATCAATCGAGCAATTTCGTCCATGAAGTCAGCTGTGGGACGAACGCAGTTTACTTCGCAGGGGTTCCTGCCGAAACCTAATTGGGCGACCTTGAGAGTGATTCACAGTTGAAGAGAATTTGGCTGGTGGTCATATTACCCCGGCCCTAGGCTTGCAACACAGCCTTCTTCTTCTTGAATAATCGGAGTCACCTTTGTTCAGTCAGCAGAGGGTTGCGACTGATGGCTCCCACCTCAACCTTTTCTACGAGAAATTTAGATATTCAAGTTGTTTATTACTAAGTGCCACGAGTTTAAGTGAAAGTGCACTGCTGATTCTTTGATTCAATGCAATCTGTAATTGCATGTTAGTTTAGCATCATACGTAGTTAAATTTGCAGTCTCTGCTTGGGGTTCTGAGAGACTTAGAACAACTAGCAAATTCACTTGCTCACCTCCCGGACTTGGTAATGATCATCTCGGTGCCGAGTTCATTGAACTTTTGCCAGAGTTCCTGGGTTTCCAGATGGCATTGGGCTCTTGCCAGTTCGCCCACTCCACCAGATATTCGGCATGGAAAGTTCTTCAGGCTCGGAGTTCCAACGGCTTCCTCTGGCTTTGGGCAGCTAAACAATACGGGTGAGTAGAATTGTATACACCGACATTTGCATGGACACTTGATTCTACTCATTCCATTGGGAACTTCGTCTGAGATTTATTAGTCTCCAAACCACCGCCACCTCTTTTGATGAAAATTCCTCACACCGAGCAAGTGGAATCATAAAAGTTTGTTCATGAAAGCAGAGTATATCAATTCGGCTGGCCGAGTGGTAGCACAAAGAACGTCTTCGCAAGTCGAGCTACATTCTTCCACCAGTGTGACATTGTTTCCACCGTCCTCAAGTTGATTTTTGCTAAATGGCTCATTTCAAAGTCATGAGTCCAGGTTTCCCAGGCTTTCCGCCAATTCAGCAAACTGGATGACTGGATATTTTATGATTTTTAATCTATGGGACTCGTGTGTCCCTTTCCTTAAGAGCCCTTGCACAATTGTCACGCTCTTTTAGTGATCTCAGTCGAGATAGCTGTGAGGAGCTATTTAACATTCTAACAGGGCAATGTCTCACCCACTTACCCGAAGAGATTTGCACAGCTGGATGCCAGGTCCGATTTCGGTCGAAATTCACGAACATGCGAGGGCGAGAGGGTCAGACGAGGCGACTTGGCCAGCAGCCCTGAAGTGTCGTTTGCGTTGAGGATGGTTGACCAGCTCCTTCTGAGGTGTCTGCCATTTCCCTTGGGGCTGATTTCTAAATTAAGCATTCAAAGTTTTTTTCTAGAGGCCCTTAGAACACTGTCCGCTTTGATGGATAGCGCAAAAACAGTTACTAGGACACACAGGATAATCAAATACCGAGATAAATCGTAGGGGAAGAATGAGCAGCACAAATTTACTGGGGAAATTAGCACAAAATGAAAGAAAACGAAAGGTCCAATTGTGAGGAACAGGCGAACTTGGCCACCATCCCGTTACTCAATGAAGAAATAGGAAAATAGGGGAGGGGGAATTGTGGCAAAGAAGTCGCTATCAAGGTGTTTTATCAAACAAAATTAAATTGGTAACCAGACCACTGGACCGATACTCAGCCAGGCTGCATTGCCAGAACTAGTGCGCCCACATACTGACATCAACATTGGGATCAAATGATACGGATGTAACTCAAACGGAAACCAATAAAATCCATAATTACAATCCGTCGTGCATTGATCAGGTCGAAGGTGCTTACTGTGAACAGACATTGAACGATTTTGTTTGGCCCTTTAATAACCACAGGACACAGGTCCTCATCATACGACCCTGCCTTCCTTCAGGTCGCTGTAACCTTTCTTAAATAGTATGTGAGGTGGTTAACTGTCGAATGTGGATGCAATTTTGGTGAATTAAACCTTCTCGAATCAATGGGGAAAAAACATAAGTCATTCAATTTCTCAATTTTAACTTCTCCCAAGCATCGGTTTGTACCGAGTAAGGCTTTTCACAAGTGCAAGCACTCATGGGAGAGGAAGAAACTTCGTGCTTTGGTGGATGTCATAACCACCACCTTCTTTGCGGTAATTCCACTCTTTTTCAACCTTAGACACCAACTAGCATGAATTAACTCGGCTGAGTTCTAACACGGGGGTGGGTGCATGCTGCCACCGCAGCCACCTACTTGAATATGAGAGTATCGAAAGTGTATGCAAACATGTCTGAAAGAGCCTTCTGCCCTATCGGATTTCACGTCGTTTATTGCCGCTCTTGTCTGCGAAAGGCAGAGAAATGACGCATCTCAAACAGTGTGCTTGCGCGCGCGCACGATTTGATTTCAACACACACACACACACTGGGTGACGGGAGCGACGACCGTTGCTGCGGTCACTTGAGTGGTGTGCGTGCGTGTGTGCGTGTGAAGGGAAACCATAGCAACGAGGGCGGTGAGGTCATCGGATTTCGCGGCAAAATTAACCTTGTTTGAACCCATCGCCATGTGTGTGCGCATGTCCGTGAAAGCCGATTGGTCAAGGAAATGGGATTTCAAGGTCACGAGGGGGATTGCGCTCATTGAGTGCCTAAGACGAGTACATCCTCTTGGCTGGATTTGGCGGATAGGAACTAAAACCAGGGTTAACGAAAGCAGCGCGTTGTAACATTCCACGCCAATATCCCGCTTGCGCCCGCCTCAAAGCGCGACTCAATGCTGAAGCCAACCTCATTACAGATTTTCTGAAAGCACAAAGGTCATTGCCTGGAGAGCCGTGCTGCCGATTGTTCAGAGTGAAGCTTTAATCGTCGAATTTTTATACTCCAGTTCCGCACTCTATCACGTTCCACTTTGAGAAGTTTTAAGGCTTCTCTCCGAATGACAGGATGTGAATGGTTCCGGGTCGCTTTCAAATTGATGAGGCACGTATGTGCGCCGTGGTCGTCCTCGGAGACTTAACTCTGGAGTCAAGCTTATCTACAATTTATGTAGAAAAGGTGCTGAACCGTGAGGAAGCATCTCGCCAACTTCGGTTAAATGGTGTATGAAGTGAAATCGTCTTCGGGGTCCTGTGGACTAAAATGAATTTTGTTCTATCAAAATTAGGCACAGGGTCATTTCCTCATGTGGAGGTTGGGGACCCACTGGTGCTACCTTCTCCTCCATTCTGGTGGCTTTCTTTGATTAGGTCATGGTTGTCAAGTGTCACCCTATTGCTCCACCTGTTCTCACCATCAAAAGGTCTCTGAGACTGTATTAAGGCAGGACAGGGTCAGACGGCATGGCGCAGCGACTGGCGCTCGTCTCTCTCGTCTGCGGTTGTGTTTGACACTTGACAAGTAGTCATTAGTGGCTGACACAAAAGGACACTCCTGGATCGGGTTTTCGGGCAGATCGTTTCTGTGGCGTTGGGGAGGGCCTGAAAACTGTGCCAACTGCGGCAGCACATTAACTGACAAGTGAACCATGCTGGCAGATCATGTAGAATCGCCCCAGTTGGTAGAAAAAAGAACAGTATTGAAATCCAGGCACTTACTGGATTCCGTGGGTCCACTTTAATACCCAATCTAGATTACCAAAATGCATTTTCCTCAGGTGGGTACTCCAACTTGAATCTGATCCAGAGAATATCAGGTTTCAACTAAAAAGAGGTTATTAACGGGGTTCGCCCGTTTGGTCCTTCGCACCAGATTATGCAAGAACTCTAATTACCACTGATACTGTGTTTCTACATGCCCGAATTGCAGTAAGCAATGACTCAGTGCCAAAGCAGCACTCTACGAACTGGTCTTGCGTCAGCTTTACTTGTCTGTCACAAGAATCGTGATCAGTGTCGCTCCGAGATGTCACATGGCGCAGTGAGCGGTTGAGTGAACTTGGACGATTGCACTGACCCACGACTAAAAGGGCAATTCCAAACACCGAGCTCCGTGCCATGCCACTAGCAAACATCGGGCGACATCTAACCGGATACAGGCACTGCTGTGTGAGCGACGCCACGTGATTTCGCGCCAACTCCAGAGGGCGGGCGTGTGAATGGCGAAATGAGGTGGCTGTTTGAGGAGAGGGGCGTGGGACGAGGAGGAGGCAGGGTGTTGATGTGCCGTGCGCTCGCAACGGGCTGTAAATCCAACCCACCAGGGTTTCCAAACTCCCAAGTCATGGCAGCGGGCTTTTCTAACCAGATCGCGTTGCAGGCGCGACAGTGAAGTGGGAGGTCCCTATTTAGGTCGTGATTGTCAACCCCAACTGTCTAGTCGCGGGGGTGGCCTGTAGGACTTGCTATTTGATCCTACAAGTGGTTTACTGATTTGGGTTACCATGGCATTGTTTATCCATAAATGGTGACAATGTTCTGGATTCTTCTAAACGTTCACTTACAATTGTGGCACATCGATTTTTCGCCCCACATGAGTGCAGTGATTGAGGTCTTGGTGCCCATTCCCTCTCTTTTGTTCTAACGGTTGACAGGAAAGGTATTTCGGCTTCGTGGTGTGAGGAAAAGTTTAATTAATTGCACTCTTTTACATCTTTTCCAATGAAATTTCGCCATATTTACGCCAACTACATGATTTCTTGCTCATCGGATCTCTGGAAAATCTGAATCATGTGCGAGTTCCAGTCATCACTAGCAAAATTTGGATAATTTTAGGTTTTCCAAGCAGTAAATATTGTTGTACGAACTCAGGGTTACTTCAGGAATGTAAAATCCCTATTCAACCAACCACCAATAATTTCCTAGGAGTTACTAGAGGCACAAGAGGTCAGGTCCTGTCCTTCTGAAACACGGATCAATTGGAATTTACCGCTTCAGTTCCAGTAGTTGTTGAAGCTGAGTACTCTAATTGATCGTTTGGTTCGTTAAAAATTGCTTAAAATGCTCAACATCTTTGTAAGGGTACCAAATTAATAGTGGTTTGTGTTGGGTCATCAATCTTGGACTGCGATCGTTTTCGATTGCTTTCGGCAAAAGTCGTTGAAAACTAGCATCAGCCTCGTCAGTCAATTAAATGCCTTTAAAATTAGCTTGCTAAAGCGGTTACCACGATTTTACCTCTTGCGTGTACAAATCGGACCTGGTTTGAATGGACAATTCAAACGCCAGAATATTGGGGAAAGGGCATCGAAATCGCAGTGTTGGTGTTGAACTGGTTCCCCTGCACCACTGTCGAGACGCAAACTCCGAAAAAAGTGTCGCATAGGAATGTACAGATGTTTTGAGGGAACGATGAAAGCATTTAGGAAAAAAACGACCATTAGAACGAACTACGACCCACAGATCATGCGCATATTTTGACGCACTAAGAGCTTAGGCAATGAGGAAGCGTTGATTGAAAGTGTGAGCACTCCAACAACTGGACAAATGAGGCAATAAAAAAGATCCTATGAAAGAGCCAGATAGCTTTGCTCTTCTCTGACAAGTTCATAGTCACGCTGACTACCTATTCCTCGGGGCGTGGAAGAAGGTGCGTGTTCTCGAAGTAGCCAGTTAGAAGCACCTTGTCTGTTATTTGGGGGACTTTTCGTAATTAGTGTCTGCTCGGAGTTGAAATGGCATTTTTCTGGTAGAGGTATAGAAGACATGTGGAAATTCGTTTTGTGGATTTCGATCAATGGATACAGCAACTGCTTCCGACTAAACCCATCTCCTGTCGATTAAAGCTCACACCCTTCTGTGAACTCGCATTGAATTAACCGTAGTGGAGGTAACCGGATATTGTTTTGAGTCGTGATAACTCAATTCTTCAATAAATGAGTCCCAAATGGGCAATCGGGTTTGATTTGGCTTTTTTGAATTCCAACTAGTCTATTTTAATTGGTTCCTAAATTGTAAAGGATAACTGGCCTATGGTCACTTGTACACCCCAGAAGGATACATGCACTCGAATATTACTTAATTTTCATTGCTTCGAGTCTTGGAAATCACATAAAGTGAAAGTGACAAATTTCTGCTGGCCAAATCATTCTATCAGACGGGCCTGCGGTCGTAGAAGTACTTCAGCGGATCGGATTTTCAAGAAGAATACTACGACTTAATTTGACTGCGATTGACCGTGTCCGTGCAGCAATGAACCCATATCTCGTATTCAGAGCAGGTGATTTACGTGAGGATCTGATGCAGCGACATTAAATACCCTTGGAATTCCTGTAATAATGCGCACAGAAGTGGGAATGCGGCGTGGCAGCACTGCTCTTCGGCTATTCCCTTAAAGTTTTGACTTGGTCATGGGTGATGGGCCGCTTTCTGATCGCCTCATTCGGGCAAGCATAAGTTGCCACTGGCAGGCATTTAATAATTGTCCGAAAACCATTTCTGTTATGAAGAATCGTCAGAAATGAGAAACCCGTCCCAGGTACTGTGCCGAGTGCATTGTCATCTCATTATAGCTTCCTGGTTAATCACAACTTGGGCTTTCGCTACAATCTCTAACCACAAAGTTTAAAATCTGACCATGACTGCATTTCCTACTACGTAGCAACTTGGTGAATTGCAAATCTTTGATATCGAATGGACCTGTGATAGGTAATAGACTTTGTCATGTTTAATAAATAAGATTACCGAATTAACGGATCAAGCTGTTTCGGGTTATATGTTATAGTAAGCTGGCTCTACTGGTGATCACTATCTTTTAACAAATCAAGAACATTTAGTCTTCTCAGGGAGTCAAAATCCACGAAAACGTAGCCATTTTAAAAGACAGACAAATGTTATTGGATTTCGTGCCAAGTGCATTTAATTTCCGCTAATTTTCCTGCTTTAAATAAAAGGAAAAAAAATCATTTGCACTGAAATAATTGGAAACAATAAGAACACACTTTTAGGCTCTCTGAGCAGTCCAGTCAGGACATCTTTCAGAAACCTATGAAAGGAGGTTGACGTGGATGGCGCTATCAAGGTTTAGAAATTGTTTTGTGGAAATCGGAACAATTGTTTTTGGCCTTGGAAGGGTGGTAATTAGGTAGCTTAAGGAAATTAAGTTCTAAGTACTTTCTTGTCAAAAAAGTAGGCCAGAATGGGTAAGAAGGAATGCATTCTGTAGTGCTTCTACATATTATCGGGAATAAATCCATTTTGCAAGAGACATTAAAGGTAAAATGAAATTGGCTCAACAAATTAAGACAACTTACCTGGACTTTGCTGAGAGGATGTTGAGTTGGAGGCAGAAATGGGGGAGGATTCCTTAGTGGGATAGTCGGTGGCCCTTGTTGTGGCTGTCGCTGTCGTCATAATGGCGTCAATTGAGAACGCAGAGGCTTTTGCTGACATCGTTTTCGTCGTCATTATGGGCGTATGGATAAGGAGAGTGAAATCCCGCATGTGGAGGTGCAAAGGTTTGCCCACGCCCCTACACACCCCGTGTCACCCCTTCGTCACGCACGCGTACGTCCGCACACGCGGTGACGATGGCAATTCGTCAAGCCACAATAATGTGTGCGTGTGAATTTCGACGACAACTCTCGACGTTTATTGGACGTGCACAAGAGTGAACCAACCAATGGGAGAGAAAGCGCGTGCGGTGATGCAAGGTTCAAGCACTGGTGCATTTGGTGACTTTATTGTAAATTTGCTGCCTATTTTCGCCAAGATTTTCGGTCTCTAATTAATATTTAATCAAATAGGAAGCTTAATTAGGAACGCACTGTGTCTCCAGCAGCAAATTCTGAATCTGGTTAAACTTGTATTTCTCACCCAAATGGCCATGCTAATGAACTTCAGCGGGAAAATCCAACTACTTTCGAATCTGTAAATTTTCGACAGAAGTAAATTACGTCTTGAATCTCACCAGTCTCAATCAAGTTGAATTCCCATGGAGGGTGGATAATTAGGTCCTGCTGAGGTAATAGCATTGGTAGAAATTGCGCTCCCCGTTTTAATACGAATGCAAATCGATAGTTTGCTTTACAGCTGAATGGAGGTCAAAGTGACGGAAGTCAAAGTGGCCAGTCTTCGAAATAATTTGTAGTGTGGAGTCGTAGTCAACGAAGTACCAAACAGCAGTCGCACATACGACGCCCGTGTTGGGACTCGGATTAACGGATTTGCATTCTGATGTCTCCACGGCCCGCCACCAATTCTCCAGGGCGCGGTTATTGCCACTGCTGCTGATTTATTGTCGGTTAAAGATACTTCACATGAACGCTAGAAAGGGATGCAGATTGAAAAAAATGAATTTAGCATTGATGAGACGGCATTTTTTTGGAAAAAAGTAAACAAAGGTGGGAGTTTCTGGGAGTGCTAGCAAGACATTTTAATTAAGAACATTTTGTCTTAGAGAAGCAAATTTTTGAACTTGGGTTGATTTAATTTGGGCACTTTACAACGCCCTGAAATGGCATGTGGTTGCAACTTTCCAATGGACGTGTTACTTCATGCTACTTAAATTGCTTCTTATTGGCAAGCTTTATGGACATACAATTGTAATGACTAATTCCCGATAATCGCCACATTGGACGCAAATAGCCTTGGGCATAGGCTATATACATCCAATTGAAGGGAAGATGGCTTGTTTAAATGTCACGTTGACGAACTGGTGTCTGAAGAGGTCCACTATGAAGCTGTTGTGGCCCCTAGTGCTGACGGTTTACGTAGACACGGCCCGACCGAAGAAAGAAAAGAGGTGCAGAGATAAAGTGCAGCTCAACTAATTTACCGATGCTGTAGTAGAGTGGTAGGGTAAGGTAACAAGTCATCAGCTTATGCCGAGTCGGGTAATATTGATCTCTGCACGAACACCGTTGCGTGAAGTGCATTCACGCAAATCGATGGCGTCGTGTTCGCTCACGCTTGCTAAATGTGGTCGCTCACTGCTCGCTACAAGGCCGACTTCATACGGTGTTGGTAGTGTGCAATTAAGATCGATTACCATCACGGAATTCATGACAGATTCTACTTATTTACGTGAGGCAATAAATAAATAATTGAAATCAAAAGTGTACGAAGCATAAATCTTATTAAGTATCTACCCAATTGGGAGCTGATATTCGGCTAATCGACTTTTTTTTTATCTCACTCGGAGACAGTGTTGGCAATGACAAGCAGTATCTCATCTCATAAGGTAGTTGTTACGTCAGGCAGGTGGCGTGACTTCGATTATGAGGAGCGAAGACGCGTCCGCCTGATTTTGAACCACATTCTGTCACCGTTAAGAGATAACACAGAGTGAATATAATAATAATTTATGCTGAACGCATGTCGTCCTACGAAATGCCCCTCCTTCCCTACTTCCCTACTTCCCATCACAAATGCTCCATTTTTTTTCAATCTTTATTTATTTTAGCTCAGCAGCCGAAGCAAACATCACCGGTGAGGTTGACCTGCCGAATCACAGCCCTATATTTAGCACCTGCCTTTCCTTTTTATTTTGTTTGTGGCCGGTGTTAATTGCAGGGCAGACCGGGGTGCAGCCACCTGTTCCTCAAGGGGTTTACGGTCAAGTTAGTCAAAAAAAGAAACTGCGAACGCCTGACAGCCCGCGCAAGACGCGCCCGAAAGACAATTTCACGGGTGGGTTCCGCTTCTATTTAAGCACGAGCCTAATTATGACTCACCCACCACCCCCACCTCACTCCTATGTCCCTAGATAGTTCACAATGCCCCTTGAATAACACCTTTTGTTTTAACTAGTAAATTACTAGAATTTAGTGTGGGAAATCGAAACCGAAATCCAAATCTTCGCTTGCCAGAACTGCTTGCCTCCGTTTGAACCAGGGTGATTAGATTATAGCGAAGGTTACACTAAGCCGAGATCAATAACCCAGAATCACGTCAGAGGTGTGAGGTAGTTTAGTACCCAGCTAGGGGAGCTGTTGCTTGAAGCAAAAGTGGCGTTCGGGAAGCTAAAAGGGCTACATATTTCCCCAGGGAAAACAAATTGGCCCGATATCAGGATGATGCCCCTGAACAATTTCGAAGCAATATTGACTGAGCTATTCAATGTTGTGATTGACATCAAATTGTCACGAAGCTAGAAACAGTCAAGGTACGACATTTCCGCCATGGCTTAATGAAACCGCCTGTTTGTCCGCTTTTATATTGCATCCCTTTGGAAAACGGAGGAATGAGGGTGCTTGTGATTCCCCTCATCGTGTAAATAAGGTGATAGGTTTCGATTCCGCCAAGATGAATGAAAACAAAGGCAAAAAATGAGAGCAATTGAATCAGCTTCTACAGGAAACATTCTGAAAATACAAAAGTGGTAGGCATTTTTTTGTGCCTGGAAATAACGCCCGTTAGCCTAACAAAGGTGCTAGGTGGGTTGAAACAAACCTAAGTAGGGAGTGTCTGCATGATTTTAGCAATGCTTTTTGCTAGCTAGTTTTGCCATTCTTCAACGGGACTGCCAGCTCCGCCAAAGATGCTTTTTTCAGGTTCCACGTGCCCCACTCAAAGTCGAAATGGCGACCGCATACTGATCGTCGTGCGTGTAGTGAACCAAGGAACCCCAACGTCTTTGTGCGGATTCATATGCTGAAACAACTACCTCGGCATCCACCTACAGTGTCCCCCAACTTGAGTCACCAAATCAAGATCCCCTGGAGTCCATACCACAATGTGAGGACCAGTAACCTGAGGTATACTCACCACTTTTTTCACAGCTACTGGTAGAAGGGAGTTCATGCTTACTGTGCGATTTGTGATTTAACAAAATCTTAAACCTCTGCACATAATGTTTCCAAAAGTAGGAACTATTTAAAACTAAGTACTTTAGTTCGCCACAAGTCTGATAAATACGGATTCACCATTTTTAGGCTTGGTGACTGAAGAAATTAACAGGGAAAGGAAGTGGAAGGGCATCGTTCTTGATAGGCGAAGTCGAGCCTGCTGGAAAGCGGGGCCTCGAAAATCTCGGTCGTGGAAACACACCATGACGTTTCCATGCCGTTCAGATACTCCGATGAAGTGCGTGATAAAAGGATTTCATTTGTTACCCGCATTGGGAGTGTGAGATAAATTTAATTATAGTCCTTTCTATCAGTTCTTCACGTCGGTCACTAATCGAGTGAATTGTTTTAGACACCTTGGAGGAGGAGATGGAGGATGACAGATTAGTTGCCTTGAGAACTGACACTTCCCCCAATAACGCTGATTGCCTCATCTGGCAGCCACAAAGGCGCGAGGGCCGTCTCTTCATAAGCAAACATTTGTGACAATGGCGATTTCCAATCTGCACAACACCAAAGCGAAAAACCCTGCCTTTTGAGACGGTAAAGAGGAGGCAATGAGAAGTTGCAGGATTTTGGTTACGTTGGCGAAATCAATGCATGTTCGCCACAGGCAGATTGAGTTATCAAGGCACCCCAGTCCCTGCTACTGTTTGAGCTCGAGATCGATGGACGAGTCCCCTCGGGGAGTGGGGAGGCAAACAAGGCAGGAAAGTTGGTTCTTCTCGCCCGTCCTCTGACCCTGATTTCACACCACCATGTGTCCACTATCTCACACCTAGCAACAACAACAACCACACGCCGTCACAGTGTGTGATTTACAGCAGTAAGCGCGCATTTCTATGAGGCACTGAGCCGACACGTGAGAGGAGGTGGCGCACGGACAAGCATTCGTTGGCTGTTTCACCTCCCAAAACACCTAATGAAGCGCATCAAGGCTCCTCAGATCTCTGTTCGGCCATTTGGCTAGGATGTGGTGTCGAGTTGACGGAATTGTAAGTGGCTTTAGAAGTTCTTGCAACTGTCTATCGATAGCACGGATCTAAAAACGTAAAAGGCCCATCCCATTAAGATAAATAACGTGTCAGGCTTGAATTGAGCTAACTTATCGAGCATCTTCTCCCGGAAAGTTGATGATGAATGCAGGTGCTTTCGCGAATGCCATGACAGTGATTCCGTTCTTGGACTCATTTAAAGTGTATTTTTGCGTGGAGAAGAGGTGCTTGCATCTAACGAGAAAAGTCAAATTGTTCCAGCTTAAAATAGACACATAAATATACAAACTAGATGGATTTCGTCAAAGTGACAAGTTATACAGTTAGTCCACTGCTTCCATAACTCGTGTATATTAAAAGCTTCGATAGTAATTATCATACGTAGACGCATGCTCGCTCCATTGATGCAATCGAGACTTCACCGCTGGTGCTGTCACCACAACGGGTTTTTGACGTTCGAACAGACCCAGCTCCCAGCTTCTTACTCCTCTTCTTTTTCCTTTTGCTGAAATGCCTATTTGGCCCAACAGAATTTTCCTTCCGCCAGAGGGTATTACTTTACGTTGACATTTGTATTCTCATTAAACCGAACTACATGAGAAGTGGAAAAGTCTCTGATTTGAATTGTTCTAAATTTTTCCGTTTAGGGGAGTTCGCAATTGGCTTGATGAAGAGTGGACCCGACGTAACACCCGTGTTACTGCATAATGACCGAAAAGACCGAATGGAGGGTGGGGCGTTCTGAGAAGAGTGCGAAATCGCCTTGTGTGAAATTTGATCCTGGCTGTGTGCTCGCAAAACTTGTCATAAATGAAACTGATACACCTTTAAGAGCGCGAATTTAGTGCCAGTCAATTTACGCTTTTTTACCATCGGTTAACGGTGTAAGTTGAAGCTAAGATACTTCTCAATGTGGAACGCGAAATCGCAATCTTCACCACCAACACCACCACCAGCACAGACTGCTCGATAGACCGTTTAGGTACTATCCCTCCGACCAGTAAATATTGTAACCGAGGTGAGGCGTCTATGCTTGAGCATCTACGAATTCAGTAAGCCAGGTTTTACATCTGGTTCATCAGTACATATTCGTCCCTTGGATTACATGAAGTCAAACAAAGGATTGTAGGCTGCCTTAGAGTAGCTCGGAGAACGATTTCGTACAGAAATTTTCTGCCGAAAAGGCCGTGACCACGTAACTAGTTCAACTCTCGGCGTATTAGAATTCAGCCTACCGGAAGGGGAGGCTCGCAAGCCGCGGCGGCGTCGTCGTCGTCGTCGTCTTGCGAAACGGATCGATCCAGTTACAGGATTACTGCTAGGCAGTTATTTAGTTGCTGATGTAGTTTCCCATGCCATAAATTGTCATGGGTTCCCTCCTAACACGTACACACAGGCTCAGTTGCCAACCCGAGTTAGTGACAGTAACCTAAATAAACATCCAGACAGTGATTTGTTCGTCCAGCCCCCACTTTGGGTGACTGGCCAACTGCATTCTCGTCTTAACTGTGAAGTGAAATATGCAGGAGGCAAGTGTAAACACATCCCACGCTGATTGGGATGGGTGTGACGCGTTCACGGCAATTCCATACAAGTCTGGCTAATTGTCGGAATTACCTTTTAAGTCTGCGAGGAAGCTAGTAGCAGGTCTTTCGATGGAATGGAACAACTAGAATAACTGCGCCATAATGGCACTAATCAATGGTATTGAATGACTAGATAGAGGGTGGGATGGTCTGAGGAAAATGGATTAATTTTTGCCACCACCAGCGCGATTTTTGGACGAGGAGGTTAGTTTGATGAATCTCTTTCTTGTTGGGTTCTTTCAGAAGAGCCAGGAAAGCGGTTTCACTGGATGAAAATTGTTGCAGCCAATTCGCTGGTCTCGAGTTAGCCACCTCAGGATTCAGAAATGGGAGTCAGTTAAAGTTAAATGGGAATTAATAAGATTTCTTGATGAAACAAAGGACATCCTGCTCCTATAAGTCGAATTTTAACGTGCACACATCACAAGACTGCTCAGTTCCTTGAACTGATCTAACCCAGATTTTGAAACGTGGATTGTATTACGCAAAGTAGCCTCATTTATTGTGGCAGAATATTATTATTATTATTTTTAATCACCTGTGACTTTAAGCAGCTTTTACATAACTGACTTTGCTAACGTTCACATGGACATCGTCGGTGCACGGGTGGTGTCTCGGACCGATCTAGCAAAGCAGGCAGACGTGGTGCACTCTGCTGATTGCAACCGAAACCCAGGCGCACTGATACGGAATATTTTTCCAACAGCCAAAGTGCGTAACAGATTCGCACAAATACCTTATTTATAACTCGAGGCACTATGGTGACATTAATTTCAGAAATGGATGTTAATCAAAGCAATTGACTGAATTAGAACCTGAAAATATCGAAAAATGACACCGATAGTTGTAATTGAAGTGTCTGCTAGAGGCCTTGCGTATCTAGGCTAAAAGACCGAAGTCAGAGAGACCTCGGATGAAATGTGACTCACATTGTAAATTGTCCGCACGCTCCTAATGCTTCCTTCATATGCATAAAAACTAAGGTCTATCCTTGTACTATCTCAGTCTTCGTACCGCCTAACATTACTGCTTATCCTGACACCATGGTATACCTGCCTTGGTAACTCCATGAATTAACCCCAAGGACGACCACAGATGTCACTGACTCCTGACCGCAGTTCATGACAGTTGCTGAGGTTCGTGACTCGTGTTACTGGATCGGTCGTGGTTTAACTGCTACCTCCTCAAAAGACATCTTCATTACTTTTTCTGATTTCACATAACCCCCAAGAATGACCTCACTTGTTTATTAAAAACGAATGCGTCTTTTCGGGTTCGCGTGGGTCATTACTAAACCCCGAATCCGCCCCCTCCATCGGTCAAACTACTTGATGCCCTCATCACGGCGCTGTTACGTTGCCAGTTGCTATAAGGTTAATCGGAAGCCCAGATGCAGGGAAATTTAAAAGCAATTAAAATATACGTAATTAATGATATTATGAGGCAGTAACCACTGCCTGCGGGTAACTGGGACCTGCTAAGGGGAGTAACGGCGACAATGATCACGGACTTGTGGTGTGTCAGTAAAAAGTGGTTGCAACTGAGTGGATTAGCTGCTTAAAGAAGAATTAAATAATCCATAACAAAGAATCCTTAGAATCACATGTGAGTCTTTTTAAAACACCACTTAAATTCCATCTCTAAACAGAGAATTCACATTTCTCTACGTCCACCTGCGGTGAGGCAGTGGCACGAGCACGCCAACACCGTGCACACACCCAGTCCACGGCGAAAATGCGATTTGCTCCTGCTTCCTCAGATAGCAGGTGGGTGATTGACTCGCAATGGCACCCAGCAACATTCAGTCAGATTCGAATGTTTGGCAACACTGTCCACGTATCTGGGGTCTTTGCAGGCCTCTTCCTCATGGATCGCAAATGTCTGAAGGGTGAAGGCCATTTGGTTCAACAAATGTCCCGAAATGGCGACCACAGGACCGAGACGTCGAAGAGTCCCTCTAACTAATGGTTAAAATAATGCATGAACGATTTCCCGGGCCTTTTTTACAAACGTTTTTAGCATAATTTTAGCTCTTCGCCTCTAATTCGTCACAGAAACGCTTATAGCTGCTGGTCTGAGGTGGTGCTTGAGTGCAACCCGCCCAGGCGTTTATTTGCCTAATTGGTTGATGGGGCCACCCAGTTCTAAATCTGGCTTTCGCACCCGAAGTTGCACGCCATAAAACTCCTCTACCGCAAACGACGTTGTCAAATTTCGCGTAAACTTTCTACCGGTCCTACTTGATCCACCAAAGCCATAAATCACGGGAATCTTGAAGTCGCATGATGTTTTGGCAGTTTAACCTCTGAAGTGTCGGTATGGCCGAACGCGTGAGAGACAGTTGGATCAGGACAAGAATGAGACTGCTGGTAAAAGTTACATGATTATAAGGCTGCCGTGGTTAAGTAAAACTCTTCGCATTTTTTGCGAGCAAAATTCCCTCAAGTGCCACACGTCCGGCTATCTAAGCCCATTTCGTAAATTAACTCGGATTACGTTACTGTTGGGCCTGACAGCAAGTGCAAAATCCCCTGTGTATAGAGACACACAAACACACACAACGTAGCATACTCATGTCGCGGTTTGGGCCACAGAGTAAACAAAACGCGAGCAGCTGCCTTAACTCGTGGACACTCATCGGCAGGGTCCATTGGCGTTTGTTTTGCAAAGTAGGCAGATGAGTCAAAATCCTGGATGGCCTCCAGTCTCTCCTCCCCCTTCGGCTGAACCACCCGACTTGAGAGTCCTCTCAACGTTTCCCCAAAAAACGTCACACCCGCTTCGCCTGTATCGATTCGCTTTTTTCGATATTCAGCACGTGTGTGTGTGTGTGTGCATGAGAGCGTGCGTGATCCTCTGTATCTGTTTGGTGGCGCCGTAGACTTGCGTAAGGTGCCACTGGCCTCTTTCTGTCGGTACAATCGACGGAGGCAAAATCGTTACAATGCTAGCTAAAAAAAGACGATAATGCGTTCAACACACACACACACAGCTACACGCGAGAGCACACCTGCAGGTGCAGCGCCGGAACGTGCTTGAGGGCTGTGAAAAAACAGTCGCATCAAGTGTTCCACCAACCTCATCGGAAGATGAACTTTTTAATCAAACCCTGAAGATAGTATTGACAAGGTCTTTTTTCAGTTTTATTAATGCATTTCCTTACATACCAAATTTTCGAAATCCTCATTTTAGCCTATTCTTTCTGATTTCAGTGAACAGGTCCTCACACTGAGAAAATGGAAACACGACCGATAGATGGCTTTTTATTTAATGCGACTTACGCAATCATGGTGATATGAATCTTCACACAGGACAGGATAGATGAAAGATGTGCAACTTACTACTGAACAAGCTAGCCATCACTTGGTCTTCTTTTAATCACTGGAAGGTTGTCTCGCAGTGAATTTTACTAATATTCACTTTACCAAATGACGCTGTTTGCTATAATACCTGTCAATCTTAATATTTTCTAAACTGTCCTGTTAATCAGCATGTTTAATTTGTGTTTTTCCAATGTCTTATCATAATTTTCAGTTTGACGGATCCTTCGACATCGCCTTCTCCCATCACATCAGCACATTTCCTATCATCGTCTTAAAAACAAGTTTAGGGTCACAGTTCCGTATAATTTAGTTATTCTCACCATGTTTAGGGAAGGGTTTATGTTGAATCATGTCGATATAATCTAAGTAAATTAAACTGATACGTTTGTGTTAGAAAAACCGTTTTAGGACAGGACAAGTCTGCTCCCTGGCATCCAGCAATACATTCCGAAGAATTTTAAGTCGCCAACATGCGGCTGACCGGTACAGTGGTTGTTAGCTCGAATAACAATAATGAGATCTAATAAAAATGCTGAATGTCGTCATGTTTTTATGCAAACTCCACCGGAACAGTAGTGAAGTCCTGACCTGACTTCGGAATTAATACTTCCACCGCAACCTTCTTTTCACTTATTTTACATAATAGCAGTCACAGTCTCAGTTATCGTCATTTCAACATTCATCCCTCGCCGGAGAAAAGGGCAATTTTTTTTTCTGAATAACCTTTTTTAATGGCATAGAATGATCAAAGTGTAAACAAATTATTAATAAGATCCACTGAAGCTGACAAAGGCATTAGCAGAAAGTCATCAGAGAAAAGAATGGCATTTTTGTGAGTGTAAATGAAGAGATGAGAAATGTCCTAAAACAACCCATGAACAGATCCAACGTCACATTTCTACGTTAGTGTAACTTTGCAATAAACTGGTTAGTTTACAAAGTTATAGATATATTTATTAGCATCGACAGAAAACTAAAATACTACTCATGAGGCTTCAGTGCAAAACTCAGGAAGCAATCAGAAAAAGTGCCAGTTGAATTCCAAAAAATCGGCCAACTGCAATGAATGGGTAAAAGTGAGGTGTTCACGGGATTATGTATATACAAAAGCGTGAAATCAAAATATATTCTTTCAGTGTTAAAAACACACAATGCAATTAAAATTTTTTTGACTTTACAATTAGTGGCATTGCATAACAGCGATATCAGTACAAAACTGCGATCACAAACAGGACGCAAAGTTGTTAAAAGGTGATGTACATAACGAGGAATAATATCAGTTGGGTTCAGATTGCAGTACAATTCAAAACATTAAATTTATATTATGTATCCCGTGAGCAGCTATCGTAACTTTTTTAAAAGTCTTGCTAAAGAAAATGTTAGAATTAATGGCAGTCACAATTAAGTGAATACATAATAGAGGAAAACAATATCTACTCCCTGCCTATTTCGCACTTGGCAAGTTCCAAATCATTTGGCCCATTCTGAGGCAAGTGTGCAACTTCTAATTGGGCAGAGCCACAAGTCTGTACACTAGTCACATCTAAATCGATATTCAAACGGAGCTAAAAACTCATTGGCTCTGGATGGGATTCTTCAGTCAGGTCGACGATACCACATCTAAACATTTCCCGGAGCCCAAGAGCAAAGCCGCCAACCATGCATTACATGGAATGTCTTTTAGGCAGTTATGCCTGCGATACTTCATCGAAATCCTCTAGTAGGTATTCACCAGAAAGTCCCAATTATAATGGTCCCATCAAAATATTTATGAAATTGTAAAGACTGCACCACCTACAACTGTATTATATTTTAATATTTCAACAAAACAAGTTTTTAATTGCATAGTGTTACACAAATCAACTTTTCCAACAGGTAAGTATCATCTGGAAATTGGTTTTTATTTTTTTTTTAAGGCACGATTTATGAAATAGGAGACATAAAGGTGCATAATAAATAATTGAGGCTGGACGCGTCCTTAATGCTTTTATATAAATTGGTAACGACAAAAGTACTAGATATTTATAACTGAATATCAACGAATGTGTGTAAGAGTCATTAAAACCTCGTTGTTTAAAAAAACTGCTTAGATGTTTACCTAGCAACAAACATGTGCGGAATGGATTTAGAAATTTTTTAAAATTTTGCCAAAAAATATACATGTCGATACGAACATTACATTGGGTAGTGCATTGGCAATGATGTTTAGACGAAAGGTCAACTAAGAGTCATTGCTACGGAAGCAGTAATTTAAACGACTGTAACGCACGCTAACTGGTTGTAATTTATCCCGCAGCTATGTTCGGCACTGTTTTTAACGGGCATCAGCGGTCTTTCACCCAATTGCCCAATTCACACACAAATTTTATGTGTGGGTCGAAAGCGCACAGGCGATTTAACGTAAAACTTAGACCAATTTGGTCATACAAGCCAACCGATTTTCGACGTTACTTGATTGAAAAAAAGATGCGGACCCTACGAGAGTATTCTTTATCTACGAAACGGTCGATTAGTGTACAACCAAAGGAACCTACTCATCGATGTACGCTATCAGTTGGAACCCAGTTTGCTGGAAGTAATATTGATGCTTTACGACTAGCCATCCAAGATCTTGGATTTAATGAAGTAATTTGAAATTTTTTAGAACGAGTATTTTTGGGTATATACAATTTTATATGATTCTGTCAAGTAAAGTATTACGTTAAGATATGTAAGGAGCTTTTCTAACCTTGGAACCATTGAATTTACCTTGAAGATTTTTATCCACAACTAGATTATTATCATACCAAAAGTTAAATACCGAGTTCATTGTATGTTCATCAGTGCCTTCATGTTCATTAAAATCTTTGAATAGAAAAGGACCTTATGATTGTGTGATTTAACTTAACGTTAATTGTGCTTATCAATTCTGTGCTAAATTTAGTTACACTAAAGCATTATTGTTAATTTAAACTATTTCGAGCCTACGTATATTGGTTCAATGACTTGCACCTTTAACCATGCAAAGTTATAAAATAATGCTACTTTGAACTCTTTAAAACAAATTGAAATCACTAAAGGCAAACAAATATGATAATAGAATATGACACTAGCGATAAATCACAACAAACAGGGAATGGAATGGTTTTTTTGTACGAAGCCCTTTCTTAAACACTAAGTTAACGTTTTATCTGTCTATAAAATTCCAGTATTACATAAACAAATTGTTCTTGCACCAAAGTTTTAATATTAACCATTCAACGATTTTTAAAAAATTCTCTAAAACCTTTCAAATCATGGTGTTTTCCAGATATTAGTCTCATTGTAATCAGTCAGTCAAACTTATTCATGAAAAATAACTCACAAGAATACATTGGGTGGAACTGCTGTGAGGGTGCACTGCGATGAACACGCACACTGGACTAGCCAACGGCTTTTCTCTGGTGGCAATGAAGTCATGCATTTGTAGCTATGCTTCAAGACTTCATTTTTCAGTCTTCAAATATTTAATTTAATTTATAAGGTTACCGAGGAACAAGAACGTGACATTACCTGGAACTCTGCCTACTTCTTTAAGAAAGACAAATCCCGAGGCTGTTTCGTCAACAAATTCCCAGGTATGCTAGAATAATACTTTCCAGTACGTTCTCTATTATTTTCTAGACTCTGCATATAGCAGTGTTGTGTCTTATAGCGTGATAAGTTAGTCATAACAAAGAGTTAAACAAGTATAATGCATGTGGTATTTTAATTAGACGTGTTTTACGGCTTGATTACGCCAACGAGTCTTGTCAGACTGTTCATGTTCGTCTCAAAGTGACAAACATTCTCCATGGCCCCAATTTTACGCCAGCTGTTTTTTTAAATTGAAAAAAGCACTTATAAGGACCAGCGTTGGAACCTTAGAGCATAACATACTAAATTTGCAAATGAATTTAAATAGATGCCATGAAATTATGCTTTGTCTTGGAAAATACGCTTAATTTTTTTTCATGAAAAAAATTGAGTTTTTTTGTGAGGATTTCAATTATGGTTTCTCTCGAAATTTCAGTAGTATAGTCTAGACTCATTTTTAGACCAACCGAATATTTATATAGTAGAATCTGCGTGTTAATATTGTTACTCTTGAATTAATCAGGAATATTCAAGTTATTTGGTTGGTGATGATATTTCCTTTTGTCGTTCCAAACCCGCGAGCCCGACCTTTTGATTATACACATGAAACATCATTTTAACTTCCCCGACCTAAAAAAATCAGTCGCGAATAAGGAATGTCAAGTGCCCGCAGAACTCTGGGGCACAACAATTAGAGGTTCTCACATGGAAGTCATCGTAGCGGCTGAATTTGCATCAAAATCTACTTTCAATTGAAATTTTGAAAGTGGTTCTACCAAATGCTTCTGACCAGTCAGAGGTGGAGCAGTGTTGCGACAACTTGGCGGTGCTTACAGCGTTGTTTCCGATTTTGTGATTGTGTAAGGTAATTAACGATGTTGGGCAGTTTGCTCAAACCGAAGCTCCATGCTAGGGGCAAGAGTTCAGATCTCGAACTGCCTGCCTTCCACGAGGTCAGTACAGTGCCCTAATGAAGTGACTTGAGCAGCTGCAAACAGCTTACTGGGTGAGCTTGCTAAACGATGATTGCGACGGGTATCCGTCCAAACACTGTCACTCCAAAGACTGCGGTGGTGGCCGAATCTTCCAACGAGTGGTCTTTTAAATGTGGCGTTTTCCTGTGTTTTAGGAGTCCACTGTCTTTTGACGAAAATAAGCCTTTTCAATTGTTTGGAATTTCAGCGGCGTCTCTTCCCCGAAATCTACGATTTCTACCCTCCTACTTGGTTTCTTCCGCATCAGTTCGACGAATGGGCCTCCCAGGCTGCTGAACGTACGTCCACCAACCCCTCTACTTCCAGCATTTAAGCTCTCTACGCCATTATTACGGCTTGTAGGTCTCCATTAAGTAAAAGTCTGAGTTATTATCGGTAACCGAAATCGACTGACTTAGGAACACTTAATACAATGGTACTGGTTTTTTTTAGGAAATCGGGAATAAAAACGGTAATGGAAACTCTCTTTTAGCCAGCGGGAAAGTGTTTAGGCATGACAAAATACAGACAACTTGATATAAAGCCTCTGCTTTCGACTTAGAACTTGTTTAACCCGCAAAATTAGGTGACTGAGAGCTTACACACGGGAAAAATGCTTGAGCTAATTGCGAATAAGCTGCTGCCGCTGAACGAAATCGTGACCCACCTTAGCACATTCTGACAAAAAGGTTAAAAAAATTGGGCCAATGGGACAGAAACGAGTTGAAGTCTAAATGATACAAATTGCAGACACCCCTGGGACAATGACGTACATAGTGAAGCCCAGTGGCGGCGCACAGGGCAGGGGCATCTACCTCGTGCAATCACCAAAAGAATACTGTCTGGAACAGGCGGCGTCCCGCGGAAACGGCGCACACCACAGCGCCCACTCTGTCGCAGACCCCTCAGTGTGCCTCATGGCGGATTCCATGGGCTTCCTGCCAGCCCGCCATGTGGTCCAGCAGTACGAGCACCAGCCGGTGTTGGTGGGCGGTTACAAAGCGGATCTGCGAATCTATGTGGTGGTGGAGTCGATTCAACCACTTCGGATCCACGTCTACAGAGATGGGCTTGTTAGACTTGCAAGCCAACGGTACCAGCCCCCAGACCCCTCTAACATGAAAAATGTAAGTCACATTCACATGTGACCACATGGGAAGGTGTCTAACGTAGACCTCTATGGTGCAAAATTAAAAGCTATTTCTATTTGCTTTTTGAGAAATATTTTATAACATATTTCCATGCTTCCCTCAGTACTAGTGATAATATGAGATAATTACCAAGGGACAATATGTGTCTGCTGTAAATAAAACGCTCTCCCACCACGGGTGCTTTACTGAGAAATGGTCACCGGTTTTCATGTTATAGAATTCTCGCCTTAGAGATCTGTCGACAAAGTGCTTTCTCTGAAGCTTTTTCTTCAAAAATCTGCTGTTTGTACTTTTTTCATTTAAAGTAGATGTTATTTTATTTAAATTATTTAATTTTACAGAAAAACCTAATTGATTTTGTGTGGTGTTCGCCCACCTGACCATTGGGCAGACATTTTGATCCACTAGAACCGGCACTGAACTATCGACAGAGACTAGTAATCATAGAAGAGGTACCAATTCCTAGTGCATAATTTTTCCCAAAAAATTCGTGGACTTAACCGAACCTTACAACAACTCCGCTCACGAACCTGCCGGTTAACTAGACGATTTGACTAATTAAAACCTCTGTTTAATTGAGATGATGAATGCCGCTATAAAAGTGCAGTATTATAACTATAATACAACGGCCATCGAATGAAGTTTGGCCAGGTCATGAGCTACAGTATTTGTCTTGATGCTACCGCATCCTCTTCATCTATGGTTGCATGCAGGAAATGATAGAATAACAGCCAACCTTTTCGGAACCGGTCTACCATGAGGTGCATGTCAAGGCAAACAGTCAGTAAGGTTTAACCTGGTGGAAGTGCTCAGACTCCACTAACGAAATAACGGGTCTTCTTGATGATTTCAGAGTAAAATGCACTTGACCAATTATTCCATCAACAAGTTCCCCGATATCTCAAAGTCAGCTGAGGCACAGCATTCCGTGTGTACAGATACCGAAGAGATTGGAGATGCCACACGCATCCCTCAGGAGCCCTACGCTCCGGAACTCAACGACGGCGGCAACACGAACTCATCGGCCTTGAACCCCTCCGCCGGCCCGAACACGGTGGCATGGCAGTGCAAACGCCGGCTCCACCATTTTCTCAACCCTCGAGCCAGCATTAGACGCGCTTTGGGCAACTGGAAACTCAGTCCGGCAACGTTTTGGCCCAAAGTGGACGAACTCGTTCGAAACACGATATTTGCCCTCGTGCCGCACTTGCGTGTCGCCTATTGGGCGGAGTGCCAAGCCAATGCAGGCGACAGTGCCAATGCAGGCAAGGCGAATTCCAACAAGGAGCTACCTCAATGCTTCCAGGTACGAGTCGGGAATTCGAATGGGGGGCTAGAAGCATTTGCGGTAATGCTCCTGACCGGGTAAAAGCTGATTCCTGAAGAAACCCGAAGAAGCCCAAAATAAAATGAACAGGGGCTGACAAATTGTCAGTATTTGAGAGAGGAAAAGCCGAAGGTACAAAGCCGGAGGCCAAAGCAAATGGCAATGCCGAAAGTAACCGCTTTGTCCTGGACGAAAATTACCCACGGCGAACAGAACAGTTGTGACTGGGGGATTCAGTCGCCAACTTTAAAAATAGCAGGCTTAACTGATTGGATCAGTGACGGAGGGCAGTGGTTTAGTGAGGGGCGTAACGCGACATGCGGCAGAAACCTGCAATGGGTTGCAGCCAGCTCTTGGCTCGCGCGGATGCAGAGGCCATTTCTCAAAATAGCCTCGTGTTCTCACGAATCTCTCGAAAATTAAAATCTATCCTTCATTTTAACGAAAATGACTTTATGCGAAAGACGTCAACCTTATGCCAACCACCCATTATCCTCGATTCTAGGGTCTAATCTATCGCAACTATTAATTTATGTTTTTTTTTCACAGTGACCTATAATATGGATGTGATTTCTGTTGCATAAAAATATTTTAGCACGGGGTGAAATCCTAGCCAAAGAGGATTGTTCAAAAGTCTCACACAACAGGAAAAATGACTAAAATTAAAATTAATAGGCTAAACACTGCTGCATTTCATTCTGATTTGATCGTAAAAATCTAAACTGCTGCCAAGATGGGGAACTGAGCTGATTCTGGGTCCTCGAGTTGAATCTCTGGCACCCCGCAAAATGCTTCTCTTTTCTAGATTTTCGGCTTTGACCTGCTTCTGGTAGAGCCCGATTTTCGTCCGGTCTTGCTGGAAGTGAACAGCAGCCCAAGTCTGCGAATCGACTGCATGCGTCCGCTGGTCCGCTACGCCAGCGTCGCCACCCGCCAGGGCCTCTCGCCCTCCATCGTCGTCAATTCGCCCAAGTACTCAGCATTCTACCGATCCCGGGTCGACGAAGTGGTGAAATTGGGTCTTCTCAAGGCCACGCTTCTGCTCATGGGTAGCCGCATCATCCACCAGCGGCTGAGTCGCCACGCTCCCGAAAAGGCCGAGGCTTTTCTGGCCACATGCGGCTACAAACTGCCAAATATAATGCGGGAAGATGATAAACAGTCGAAGAAATCACCTACATTTGATGTGTTAGTTGACTTTCGCTTTGTCCGTAACTGGTGACATGAGTCTCCTTGAAAATCTACATTTCCCTAATCAATGATTAGTGGTGTAGAGTTAGCTTGAAAGGTAGGGCACAACTAAACACCGCATTGTGAATCGAGGTGCAGTAAACCGACCAAGATATTATCCTGTCCTAAACACAGCAACAATTGCTTGCTTTTTAAGTCTCCATTTTGTAATCCATTGATGGGTAAACTTAATTGCGGCGAGCTATTTTTCTTACAACCTAATTTACAACTTAAAACGTAAATTTTTCTGTAGGGGTGTAGGTATTGCGCTAGACTGCCAATGATCAACATCGAAAGTCATCACGGAATTGTGTGGAACCGGGAGATGGAAATTAATGCTACGTCACCAGGGGCTTCAGTCGATGTGTTCTATTCATGTTACAGTTTACCGGTGCACAGATGCAAAACCCCGGGCGCAAATAACTGGAGCCCCATGTTAGCACGCTAAAGGCCTTGCCCACACTAGCCCTCGAACAAAGCACTTATGAGTCAGTGACTCGCAAACTAGGACGAGACACGAGAGAGTTCTTAGTGCCTCAGTCAAAGGCCGAGCGCATGTTCACATACGTCCGCTTCTATATGGCATGGTAGGACCTAAGTACAACAGAAATAGGTGAATGGGTCAACAGTCCTGGGCATCCTGAAACTCCAACAATTAACGAGGCTTGTCATGTGTTCACACAGTACTCTTCCCTGTTCGTGTCTTTCCAAAAGTTTCCCAAATATCGCCCGTGAACACCCCGTCCAACACTTGATTGGTTGCAGTCCAGGCCCTCGACGCAGGAGCAACTGGATTTGCGATCAGATCTCCCAGATCTACTGTAGCCCACCACCTCGAGAGAACAACAACGGTTCACGGAACTCTGCTGTGCGGAAGAAGCCCGAAGCTAACGCGGCTCAGGCGGTAGTCCCCACACCGAAGATAACGGAATCAGTCAGTAACATCGCATCACTCGCAGCACCTGTCTGGCCGCCCTTAAGACGTCCTTCAATCCACACGGCCTATGGAAGACGAAGACTAATTGAAAAATTGAGCGAATTCTTCATGACACAGAGGTTGTCACAGTCGTCCAGGTAAGTTCATAATTTCCAAACTTGGGCAAAGATTATAAACACTAGCACTTGAATCGTGGAATACTGTGTATATAAAACTTGTGCTATTTGACCTTAACTCTTTCAAAGTAATCACTATCGAAGCACAATACGAGAAGAGAAGGCCGAAGGCACGAGACTATGTAAGTGTACGAACACGTGAGTATTGAAGGGGTGGTGTCACTGTAGGTAGTTATGATAAAAGGCGAAGTGAGAGATCAAGAATCGTGTGACAAAGCGGAAAGATCTGATGATCCTAAAAATGTCGCAGTCATCCCGTATATTTGAACTCGCAGTCCTCGTTACATCACCATTGCGGCTTCAAAGCGGATTTCATAAACTGTCGACGTACTTGTTACTGTGAATAGAGCCTGTATTTCCCATCCTCGTCTACTTGCTTTCTTCAAGATTGAAGGAGCTTCGCTAGTTCTGTACCTATTTTAAAATCCAGTAATACGGCTCAGGGAAAGTAATTTAATGTTAACCTCAATAATTTCTATCGTTTTCAAAAGAAATTAACTTTAAAACAGGTGGATTTATTAGAAGGAAAGTAAGGTGCGTCCATGCATACAGTTTCAAGCAGTAAAGCTCATGTCAGAAATTGCCAACACGAAATATTTCAGTGGACTCAAAAGTAGAAATACGTAGAAACGCTTTTTCTCTCAGGCAAGCAAGAAACAGACTCCACTGTGTCTACGCAGAAGACGGCATCTACCCTGTTAATGCAGGAGTCTTCACGGACAACGACAATGCAGTTACCTGCCGTGAGGAAGACAACAAAGAGAGGAATCCAGCAGGAGACCAAAGGGTGCGTATTCTATCTCTAGCTAAGTGGCATTTTGACTTAGCAAAATCATGCACTCTTTTCGTGTCTGTTTTGCGTGTTTGAGTCAACAGTCCAGTGACTGTTTTCTTGAGGGTTCCATTAGTTGTCCGATTCATGGAATACGAAAAAGCAAGGTTTAGACATGCACAAGGGGCCAGATTTTATCCTCAAAAATGTGGTGATTAAGTCTGCAAAATACGGAGACAAGACGTAATTAAGTTAGGGAATCTCGACTAAACCGAAGCCAATGAGGAGAAACATACGTGAGTAAAAAGCTAAAACAGACTGCTGCTTCCATCTTATTCCTCATGATATGGACTCTTGAAATGTAGGTATTTTTAAGTCTAGTTAGGCATTTTCTGCTTTTGGCGCATCTTTAAAACGCTGAGCTCTGAGTTTTATTTGGCTGCTTGACGCAGTGCACCCTCACTCGATAGATTTCAACGATGAGGCGTAATTAAGTTAGGTAACCAGATGTACTTGTTTTTGTCTGCATTGTGACTCTTGTTTTATTAAAGTAGTGTTTAGTCACTTAACTAGCTTTGTTCTCGAATGTGAACACCTTTGCTAGAACCCCTGTGTACTACAGTTAATCAGCTATGTGAAAACACGTGCATTTATTCATTGTCAAGTCTTTAACCAATCAGCGAGGACCGCTGCAAATAACTCCTTCACTCAGCATTCCAACTCACCGCGTGTGTCTGAATTTACGATGAGTGCATACAGCTAAACTATCAGTGGCTTCGAGGTCCATGCTCGGGTGTGAATTGAAACTCTCTCGAGCTTCGAACCCGCTGCTTGTAGTTGATTTCAATTCATCAAACTGACACCTTCAGCCTTCATTTGACTAGGCTTGCAATTCTAAAGTCAGGCGTTTCGTTCAAGCTAAAGCCGATTTAACAATATAACACCCACCTAAGCATAAGTTCCACAATCATGTCTTTCGTTTGGACTAACAGAAACCAGTGACTAAGAAGGTAATAAAGTAAAGTCACACTGGCCGTTTAGTTGCCAAGTTTCGAGCAACTGAGAAATATGCAATGGACTACCGAGCCACGGGCCGCATGTGCGAATGAATTCGGACTTAGACAATTGTCCTAATTAAAGCGACTCCGATTAGGACAAGACGCTGAATACTTTAAGCAAATGGAAGTGGCGAAAGCATTTCTGTGTGTATTCAGCCTTATGCTACTTCCTGCCTACCATTAAATTCTCGCTTAACTTGGAGTTGACGTTAAAGCCTCGAAAGTTGCGCTTGCAGTACAACGGCTGGTTAAAGTGGGTAGTACGCAGCACGAGGGCCTGTCGACGATGAAGCCACTGATTTGCTGCATAGAGTGCATGGCTTAAAGTAATGTTGAAGTCAACGCGTGGCACGTCGACGTGGGTCACGGAAATTATTAGCTTGATTCTTTGAAGCCATCTTGTGCATTTCCCATACGAATGCAGTAAAGGTACATTTATTTGGTATGCACTAACGTGTGCGCCATCAGTTGGTTTTGGCGCCTTTTGGACAGACCAAAAATATAAGTAAGGAGATGAATTTACCATTTTTTCTTGATTCAAAAAGAAAAACACTTTTTTTGTAACTTTTTACTTGCAACTCTAATTAGCAAACACCATCAGTAACGAAGCCTCCACAACCTGCTGGACTCTGAGACTGCGTTTTGATTTGGACTGTAGCCAGAAGCCATGAGAGCTGCTTTCCAAAAGAAGTAAAGTGTTTGTAATCACTTGGGGATTTGACTTATTGTTGTGAATAATGATTACAAAAATCAAGTGTATCCTTCATCTTAAGAAATTGCCAACTCGCAGCCTAATTAGATGCCTACAATTACGTGGTAGCAACCACAGTACCTCACCTGAAATCTACTAGATCTGGTTGGGAAAAAGGTATAGGGTATTTGCATGATTAACTTAGAAGGCGCTGATAGAAAGCAGGCAATTGGTGTGCTAATTACTCTTCATTCTCGCAAAACATCGTTACGTGCTCACCCCGCTTTGAATGCATGCGACATGGTTGCTTGCTAGTGTCCTTGCAAAATGTCGATTAATTATGGACGTTCATTTTGGTGTTATAATACTACCGAAGCATCTCAGGACAAAACTTGTGGTTGTCGTGTCACGCAACACTAAATTGGGCATATAATCGAGGACAAACAGACCAATCGTGACCACGTTCACGAGAAAGGTACAAAAAACGAATAGTTCCTTCTCTGTATCACTCGCCCTATGATTTAACCCTCACTTAGGTATTTTCTGCTCATCTGGTTAAAAAAACCTCACATTTGGCACAGATTTCAAGCCGTATTCTTCAACATTTTGGCACTGTCCCAACCATCAATCACACTTTTTGCCAAGCGCGACCAGCGTGTGTGACCTTGAATTTGCCAATTAGCATAAACGCGCTTTGTTCCGCTTCCGTGAAAGCCCCGTTCTCGACTGTTTTCATTAGGCCTCAACTCGATAATGTGCGCTCTATGCACCGTGAACGCACAGGTAAACAGTGCAGATCAGTGGCTACATAAGAGATTAGGTTACTTGGCGAACGCAAACGCTTCTGTTTAGTTTAATGGATACGCTTGAATAGGCATTTCCTTTCTCGGGAGATAATCAAGTAGTCATATGCAGACTTACCCGAATACGGATCTGTCAATGAAATGGGCCTTATTTGTCAGTTTTCCGTGTGCACTCGTGACTTTACGATCACTACCCGCGTGTACGAAGCTCATGCTTACTTCATAAAACGCAGTCATCCATTTGAGGGCACTTATGCAGACCAAAGTAATGTGGAATTTCGCTGGTTTGATAGGAAAACCAAAGCCACTTTTCCAAATCCAGTTTCTTAACGCTCTACTACAGAATGTCCCTCATGTGGTAAAGAGCTTTTATTTTTTTTTAATGGTAGGATGATGAAGGTGATACAAACGGGATTCCAGAAGTCGCCACAACTGGGGTACGTGTTTTTCTTTTAATTTCTGCTTCAAATAATCACGTGAGTTTGTTAACTTCCAGAAGCAGTCACCGTTGAGCTATACGGTCAGGTCCTAGAGACAAAGTACCAAGAGTTCTAATTTTTCACAAGCTAGGGCTAATTGTGTTAACAGGTGACATGCAGCCAACGTTGTGTGTAGACACCCAAGTTTGAGACGTGGCTGGAATAGCGCCTCTTTTGAAAAGGTCAATGTCCCTGCGGAAAAGACCTCACGCGTCAAGGTCTGTTTCGGCGTTGTTATTCTCGGGTGTGCGTGATGCATTGAGAAATCTAGACACATTGGACAGTCTTGAGAGGATCCACAGGTGCCTGGAATGCAACTGATTTTACTAAACAGAAAACGAATGGACGTTGTGATGTTGCTCCATTTATACCTCTAGATAAAGAAGAGCGATTGTGTCATCTGATAACGTGTTTTACTTATCAATTCGTGTCGGTGGGCTCGTTCAACTTCAAGACGCCTACCATAACGAACTTGATTCCGGACGCTCAACCAATGGAGCTTAATTTGGTCTTAGCATGTAGGGCACTAGAGGATAGCTGTTGGTGCCCAGTTCCAACATTGATCTTGTTCAAGTGCCTGAAAAAAGAATAAAGCAGAATTTCATATGACTAAAAACCCCACCGTTTGAATTCTACTCACACCAGACATTCGATAGGTTCACACTTCATGTCGCGACTAAGTTGCAGATTGTTTCGGAAAAATTATCCACTAGAAATTCCTGCGACAAACCATGCAAAAAATGCGTGAATTGAATACACACTATTTGTTCAGACTCAGTGTTATTTGGGAGTCAGACAGCATGTACAAACAGCTTGTCTAAATACACCAATTAAAAGTAAGCAACTTCCTAGTGTCGGTTCGCCTAAATGGATTCATGTAGTTTTGTAACAAATCGTAAATCCTAAGGCGGGACATCAGGGGAGGGGGCGCAGTTTTAAGATTAGCATCCTGGTTACCTTTCAACCGAGAACACGCTAAAATGGTTTCTTTAGACAGCATGTAGGTGGTCGAGCTACCTTCGTTACAACAGGAGACGGTAGAATAGTTTCAAATATTTTGTTAGCCCGTTACAATAGCCATACACTAATTCTCGACCGGTACTCCTAAATAAACATTTATCTCAAAATGATAAACATACGTCCCTTCAAACCAGACTGTGACCATCGCACGTGCCCACATTCACCTTACCCAGTTTCGTGTGTGTCGAGGTAACTGACAACGTAGTCCAGTCGTGGTATTGGTTTCAACTGGAATTTTGAATCCTGACTACGTGTCGATGAACCAAAATCATGCTAACATGACACCACAATTTGCAATGATACCACGTATTCATGTTTTTGCGACCTGCCTTTCGTTGTCATTCTCCTTTAATATCTAAAAAATCTAGTGAAACGTAGCACACGTAACTAAAAAAAACATTAGAGCAGCACAGATCAGCGATGGATGGTAGAATAGTTCCCCAACGTAGCATCGACAACCTTTGGCCCCATTGCTTTCGCATCAACCAAATTAGACGAAGACAAACCACTGAAGGTGTCGGAGGTGCTGACGTCGCCTGGTTTGCCTCCACGCTAGTTAAGCATGATCGAAGGCGAAAAACCAAAGCCGCTCGAGATGCCCTACCGCCAGGGGCTGCGTGAGTACCCGCTGCCGAATCCACCCCCGGAGAGCTCTGTGACGCACCTTAGGGCGGTGGATCGTCTGGCTGAGATCTTCATCAGCATCCTCTCGGAGCGGCATGGCTCCGCGGACGCCACACACAAGTCATCCCAAACTGCCAACGAAGTTTCGAATCAAAAAGACGACCATACCCCATCCCCAGCAACTCTTCGCAGCCACGAGAGGCGTTCGCACTCCACTCCCCACAATCCCTCAGCTGTTCACACAGACGCAAATGGAAAACCATCGACATCTCACCAGTACATAGTTAATGGCAGTAATGGATGTAATCCGGCTGTCGATATGCCGATTCCTCGAATGAATGCTGCAGCATTTCGGACATTCCTTCAGTAGGTGCATTTTGATGAAAATTGTTACATTGACTAATTATAGCTACAAGAAGTTTATGGCATCACACTTAGTGCCCACTTTTCAGACGCACAAAGTACTCCCTCGCTTGACTCATAAATCTGAGCTTAAGGTGACCATTAACTACGCTATAGAAGGTCTTTACAAAATTTTTTTTTATGAAGGAGATGCAAACTCAAGTCCCTTGGAATTTCCACTCAGGAGATGGATCTACTCTATGTGAAACACAGGCTCTATTGGCACCGGGTGTTTGAGCCAGAATTCCCTGATGCAGATAATGGTAAGATTACCAACTCACATCGTCGCAGATTCCTCCCCACCAGATAAGCTTCTTGTGGTGGAGATAAGTACGGAGTCAAAGAGTACCCCCCAATCTATTTAACACCATTTTTATGTCGACAAACCTAGGCAGTATAATTTGCCCGAGTGTAATTAGCCTGGGGCGAAATAATGCATACACTGCTAAAAGTCCTCATCGTTATTAAAAAGGTCTCATGGCCAAATACTGCGTTCTCCCATTTAGGCATTTCATTCCCAGCCTTTGTTGAGCTCTGTTTGAGGATCGCACTGAATCACTATTGGCCGATCATCAGTTCGGATCCAGACTTTTCAAGGATGTCGACAACCAGCCCAACAGGTTCCAGAGAAAAGGGCAACTTTTTCTCCACTTCCGAAATACCGCAAATGGCATTCTCTTCCTTCGTGGACCACTGTTCCAACGTCCTAAAAGCCCGCAACGCCAAGCCGGTCCCCCCACCAGAAGATGAATTGAAACAACCAAGGAACTCCAGATATCTTAAGACTCCCCACCAACGAGAGGCACGCACTCATACTAGAAACAGTAACCAGGTTTTACATCGGAGTCATTGTTGGCTTGCCCCTTAGTTTCATTTCAAGTCAAGCCGCTTACAGAGTATACGTGTGTGAACATGTCAAGTATTCTAATTTACTTCTGCCCTGTCGATCTTGCCGCCTTTCCGCTGACCTCCTGCTTGGCCGCCACTTCACCGAGTAGACATCCAGCGGGAAGCATACACAAAGCTTACAAATCAAGAGGCATTGTGCGTAAACGAGGGTCTTTTTCTTATGCATCTGGTATTACATCACCAATAGATCATCATCGTCTTCCTCTGTCGCCTCACCACCAATAGGGAAATCACTTCTTTCGCATTCCTGTGACTGAGACAGTAAGGAGGATGCTGGTGGGTTGTCTGCCTCCTCAAGATCTGGCGAGAGTAGGCTGCCGGAGGGCATGTGGAATTCCACATACCCACTGGGCAATCGTTCCGCCCTTCTGTACAAGTGGGGATGGCAAATTCGGCGGCAGCAATCCTTGGGTGAGAGATAGGCACAATCAAAAGTTTTGACAACCTCACCAGAGTCTCTGCTTAAACATAAATCGCGAGGACATTGACTCACAACCTCAAGAAGGCCATCCACAAAAAAATACAGCAAGATTTAAAGTCACAGAATAACACCGGAAATGTTGCATTAGGCGGTTAGATTTCTCCAACTCCGCTTCCTTTTTAGCATCGAGAATATCACGCCAAAATCCCATTCGTGACCCGTAGCTTAGAAAGGAAGCATCACTAAGTTCTGTAATAGATGTGAACACGCGCAGCACTGTACGCTTTTGCTAATGGCTACGTTATTTCAAACTAAGCGCTTAAGGCTAGTCGCTCTGCAGACTTCTCTGAAGAAATGAAGCCTGATATTAGAGGGTGTCGTTTGTGGTAGGAACAGTTCCTGGGTTTAGCTTGGACTATTGAGACTCGTGTTCACTTTATGCAGTGGTTTTTACCAAGGTTTGTCATTTTGCAAAGTATTCCCACTAAGCTGAGATAAGAGGAAAACAACTAAGAAAAACAGAGGAAAATGACTTGGGTCTAGTTCCACTAATGGCTGACTTGCTGAACCAAAAAACTTGAGAGATCGTGTAAGTTTGTTTGAGGATTTAACGTTCCGTCGAATTAGGTAAGAATGTACAAAGCAAGTTTCCTGTATGGATTACAAAACGGTGCTACTCCACTATCCGCGAAGCCCTAAGTAATTAATAACTTAGAGGTAACAAATTTCTAATATGTGGAGAAACCTAACACTCGACGCATCTTGGTTTTCTGTGTCACAAGAGACAACGGCTAAATTATTATGCCACGATAAATTGATTTCCCAAATAGTCCTAGTTTTTGGCTGTAATGCTATCACTTACCGAAAAAAAGTGAATACAGCCGCGCCAAACGGCAACATTGGGTATAACGTTGACGCCACGATGACCTTTGAAGGCGTAATTCACGGTTGCTCCGGTCACGAAGTACAAGCCGAATGCCCCAATCAGACTACAAATGAAAATCTGGATTTTCAGAAAATACAAGCAAGGCTTCGAGGTTGCAATCACGTTAAGTGGGTGTTGAATGCGGGCGAATTCGCAGGAACTCAGTAAAGAACTTTACTTGACATAGGTATGACTACGTTGATTATATTTAGAACATCAGGTTACACTAGAAAGGAGAATCACAGCGATTCCCAACGGAGTTAATACTATTTAAAAAAGGTTAGATAACTTAGGAACACAAAAATAGCGGGAGTTCGGTTTCGGGACACTTGTAATTCATCTTCTACACGTGTTCATGTGTTGATCCTTGTGGTAACCAATTGTAAAAAAGGTCAACTGCGCCGTACAATGGATACGTTGACATTAGAAAGTGTGCATGGCACACGGGAGTTGAGGACTGTCTTGTTCCTTGTAAGAAACCGGATCCGTCGAGAACCCATTAAACTCAGCATGCAATTTGGTGCTGAGTGCGAAGCAAGTTTTAATGATAGCCCGAAGTGAATGCAAAACACAAGCACACTCTTCCACCACATTTCCACGATACTCAAGTGCAAGAATGCGTCTCGGCACCACTTAAAACCTTTCATAGTGAAGCTAATTTATAATTCCTTGGCGCCTACTGGAGCCGTTTTGTGGCTTCAAATGCATTACTTGCAACATGGGGAGAGTTGTGGATTTTTTACATCCTATTCACATTATTATAGGATTTCCTTTGTGTTTAGTCCCTGGGTGAGTTCAAAGGCTAAAGGGATTAATAAATCCCGCATTTTGAATAGTCAAACAAGGAAACCGATGTTTCAACATACAACTGCAATCCCTTTCCAACAGCTGTTTCTACATAGTCCAGTCAAAGTCTATTATTCAGACACAACGAACACCCATTCACAAACACATTTGAGGAAGAGAAATCACTAGACCCATAGGACTGACTTTCCACTCTTGTCGCAGCAAGTAAAGCCGAAACATTTCGCTGTTGTGCTGAGACGTTCGGGCTTTCTAGCTTGACCTTACTTAACCAATGTGGCTAAAACCGGTTCTAAACAATGACGAATGGAAAGTAATGAAAAACGGCTAAGTGTGCTGCATTCGAACAATAATCTGTAATTTTACACAAATTGATTGGTTCTTTTTTATCGAATTTTGAGACACAGCTTTATGTAGAATTTAAAACAAGCTAATGCTTCCAGGAACAAAGTGTCCAAACAACTAATTTAAATGAGATGAACCAAAACTCACCAAAGTACTAAAATGAGGGCTACACTGGAGCCAAAACCAAACATTCGTGAACATAGGCACGGATGCGTTAAAAGAAACAGGTGAATAATCGAATCCTTGTAAACCAGTTCAAATGATGCCTACAAATATGTTAAAGGACGCAGCAACATACCACAGGAGAACACAGTAGGACAATTAAAAACGTTTCAAAATCGCGAAGAGATAAAAGTTCATTTGATTCTATTACAAAACCAGAACCAGAAATAAAACGAGTTTCATTGACCACCTTCTGGGATAGACTGCAGCAAAGGCAAAGCGTATAAGAGTGATTGCTGGTTGAGAAACTAAATACAGATAGCATTAATTTCACTTGTTACTTAGTATTTTTGATTTGGTTCAAGGCTTGAAGGATTGGCAAGGACGTGTTACTTGAGTTGCAAACTTCAGCCGACTTGGCGCACATAAACATGTGGAAGAAGCACAGCCCAAAAGAAACAAAATGAAAAAGCTCCATCTGCTAGCAGTGTTGCAAAGTCCGAGAAATGGCTAAATTTGAGACAAAAACCAGACCGTTCTGAGATCGTGACAACACATTAAAATAGAGAAGGCGGTAAAAAATTAGAACTTTATTACCACAAAGAAGTTAGAAATTCAGGAAATAAAGCAAAATATGCCCAGTTCTACAAAGTGACGAAATCACACGTGTACTAAAATTTAACCGTTATCATTAAAAAAGAATCATTTAGAGGTAACGCATATGCATATACGTGGAGGGAATTTCGACGACAGACTATACTTCGACAGTACTCCGATAGACAGGATAAAGACTGGCCGCAGAAGACCACTACGGTTACCGGCCTTAAAAGTAGCAGTGGTTGAAAAGTCAGCGTCTACTCTTCAGTTCCAATTTCCTGTAACTGTAAATCGCAGAAAGTTGACTCTGAGAAATTAATGCGAACAGTCCGAATGCAATGCAACAGTAATAAAAACGAACACCTATATTTCCAACAGAGCTATTATTAACTAAAAGTGCAATAAATGTCCGCATAAAAACTTTAATCATGAAGAATCAAGTAGCAAAAGGGGAAACCATAGAAAGTAGAGGCCTTGCATTTACGGATTGTGCGCATTTTATTTTATTAATTATAAAAAAATCCAAAACCAAGAAAATGGATTTGGCTTTTGATATCGGTTTCTTTTTTAAATTAATAATACAAAAGCATAAATCTGCCTTAATTTAATAATTGGAACAAAAAGGGATATCTAGTCGTTCAGGTTTCCTAAACGGAATTAAAGTTCGGAAAAAATGGATAACAAAGAATATTCGGGTGACTTGAAAAAACTTCACGCTGTTGAGCACAAGAGTGATATACAATTCAATTAATTTCACCTATTCAAATTTAAAAAAAACATTCGTATCTTTGCATATTAATTGTAAATGCAACAACTGAAATACGTCATGCGAATAATTAATTTGAGCTACTTAACATTAAGATCACATGATGTCTTGCACCGTAAGAGAAAGTACAAACTGTTTTTTCGTATATTGGGTCTCATTGGAAGTCAAAATTAAATATATTTAACTTATTGTTAGAAATGACGACAAAAGCAGGCGTTCCTGCCACTTAGGAAACTGACAAATTGCGGGCTATTTAACGTCCTAAATAATAAAAATGTGTTTGCCACGGCAACTCAAATGATAACTGCTGGATCTGATAGAGTTTATAATAGTGGTCATTTGCTTGATTTTCATAGAAGGCGTTGAGAGAAGATAGAGACTTAGAGTGCTGGTAACTCCTCAATTTTGCAAAAAAATCGGGTCAAGTGCTCATTTTACTTTAAAGGCTTTTGACATTATTGTTTGCGATCGTCCTCGCTGAATGTCATTGCCATTTTAGAATCATTACGAACTGCTTTTGTTAATAACAGTATTAGTATGACATTTTATTGATATTTTCTCTTTAATGTGCATATTCCTGACTGTTTGATTTCCTATCCATTGGCTGCTTCTTTTGCTAAGCTCGTATGCATCACTAGGTTTTGTAAAATAAGTATCAATTATTACCCGAGAGATGCTCACCAAGTTCGTTTATGGAGTAAATTTTGTTTTGTATATTTTGTATATTCCGATAGAGATAAGACCATATGTTTTAAAAACTAATAACCACCGAATTTTACGTTTGATTACAATTTTACACTATATTTGAATGCACAACATTTGTTAAAAAATTTTTGATACAGGTGCAGGGGCAGTGCACTAAGTTCTCATTTACTCAAGACAATTATTAAACTAAGTCTATACCATTAACTTGATCTGGTTAAATCAAGTGTTTGATCTACATTTTTACGAAACCACTGAGCTGTTCATGAAGAAATTGCAGATGAAGCTAAGCAAGTAAGGAAAGCCCACCAACACTTTGTGGCGAGCACAGTTACCAATCATGAGCGAACGCAGTTAGCAGTCGTAAGCGAACACGATTCAATCGATTTTTGCGAACTCAACTCTGCTCATTCAGGGATGGATGCTTAGCGAAGCTATGTAAACGCACTCGTTATCCTGTACACACTCACACCGTTGTATCAATAAATTAGTCGAGCTACGCGCCATCAGCATTTTACGCTCTTTTTTCGGTTGGGCCTTGTATATGCAGATTGTCGGCCCTAGTGTGGTTTCTAAAACCGCATCGGGCCCCACTACAACTTAAAAGGCAAGGCAAATATCACACTTTGAGGTCTATTAATATCTTTGACCATGTAACTTCGCTTATACCAGATCCAGCAATAAGGTACTAACATAATGGACGATCAAATAATGTCAGTAATGCAGAATTTTAGTCACTGATCAAGCAGTAATGAAGTAAAGACACACCCAACACAAAAAATTCAAAACTGAAGTAACTATTGTGATTAATTTTGGTGCCAAATTGCATATTCCCAAGTTTGAAAGAAACTCTATTTTCATATCATATTTAAAAGAAAAGTAAATTAAACGGTAACTGCTTTGGTCACTTTTGAGTGTTGCACGTTTCATCTAGAGCTAAAGACAACTGAGGACCCTAAAATGGCAATAACTAATCATATAGGTTATAGTAATGAATTGGCTGCTGCTGATAATTTCAATCTCTAGGTAAAGATTTTAGATGTAATGTATATTATTCTTCGTTCCTTGCATACTTCTACAAGCTTAACCTACAGTATTGGACAGAACCGAATAAATCCGCAATTTAATAACCTCAAATCAAGTAGACTGTACCACTGTCCATCAAGGTAAAAAATGACGTTGAATGCAATGGCATGAATAGTTCCGATTTATTAAGTAAACCCGCTCGGCCCACTTAACGCTAAGGCTTTAAAACACGATGGTCTTATTAAGGTATAGAAACCTTCATTCCCTGCTGAATCTGACCAAACGGGCCTAATTGGATTTTGATATTTCGGAGGCCAAGTAGAAGCATCTAAGGACACTATAAAACCGTTGATTGAGACTCATTAAAAGAATAAAACAAGTTACTGCACAGTTAGATAACTATGATTCCTGTTAATGCAAGTTCAGCACGACACTGCAGCTGCTTCCGACCCAGAAGCACTGTCCTATTTCCCACAGTCTTTGCACTCGTGTTCACCCATTTGTTTATGCACACCTCTGTTCATTTGCCATTCAAACATTTGTGCCTCATTAAACATGCATGATTTTTTTGCACATTACTGCAACACACACATCAAAATGAAGTTGAGTCACCTAATAACACCTTGCGTCTTTGCCATCAAGAGTATCAGCGCTATGTGTGAAATACACCCATAGAGTCAGGCGACAGCAACATGACTATCTGGCAGGATTAACAAGAATTTGGTCTAATAGGAATCAGATAAACACAAAGCCCCTATTGCCCCAAAAATTATCCCCGTTTCGGACTGCATTGATAATCATTTTAATAAAAAAATTACATGTTGAACAGAGTAAGTGCTTTGAACATTTCGGTGAACAGTTAAAATATTTGTAATTACCAAAGCAGTTGTTTTAAAAACATAGTGGTACCGAAGGATTAGGTCGGAGACATAAACTATATTAATTTATTCCAACTACAAACTTTTTTCTAGTATCCATGCCTACCAAAAAATATGCCACCTGCGGTTGAGTTTAAAGATTCAGAACACATTCACCTTACAAACGTGAAGCGAAATGTCTTCATTTGATTATGCCAAGTTGATGACAAAGAAACATAAACACAGTCACAGATTTATTGGAAACCGAACCTTTATATTTGCATTCAATGAATTTATATAAAAACTGATGGTTTAGTGACATGAAAGTTAAACAGGGGTCATTAAGAGTTATTATGTACCAGATTCTTCATCAATAATAATCGACCGCATAAACCAAGAATGGGAAGATCGGGTAGCTAGTAGATTTCAAATTAATTCATACTCTACAACTGAGCAAGATGGGATCAGAAGTTAGAAAAAGAAAGTTTAATGATTGGTTAGCTTTCGATTTAGGAAGCCCATTTGCGGAGGCAGTAAGTCACATGTTCTCGGGGCATATATCAAAACTTGAATCTGCATAAAAGACCCAAAGGCATGACGATAAACAAGTTACATAAGATAAAGGAAAGCAGGATTGTAAAAAAATACGATGGGACAGAAGACAAGCCTGTGTTACCAATAGTCGTTTTTTAATATGTATATCCATTTTCGATTAGTAAAAAAGATAAAAGGCGAGTACGTTGACTTGGACAAATTTGACCCCAATGTTTGCCTGCAAAAAACTCAAGTCACAATAAATAGTGCACAAAAAGTAGACCAATTTTCAAATTTATTAAAGTGACAGAATTAAAAAATGGATGCATTTAGAATGAGCTTGCATGCCAACGCTATGTCATTTTTGGTTGGACTTTTAATACTAGTAAAGATGTAATAAATCATGTTAATATTCGACCATAAATCTTGTCGTCGCATGCTCCAATACTCCGTTTTATTTCATTACTGCGCATCAGTCACTCAAAAGCCTTTGTCCACACTTTTCTGTGCACGTGTTACCTCCATTGCCAGTTTCATTTACTTGGACGTTTTGCCAACTTTACTTAAATAACTTCACCCAGACTCTATCGGCCAACAACAGCCGTGGTATTTTTCACCACGTTTAAATACACGCACTATCTTAGGGTTTGTAATAAGTAGCTATGTAGAGTAGAGTAATCAGGCCGAATTCAAGTAGCGGCTCTAAAGAGGTTCAAGTCCTCTTGCTGTACCTTCAACAAAGCTGTGAGGTAATCCCTATGGTAATGTTATCATAAGATTAAATATTTAGAGGATCATAAACTCATTTTTGTTGTAGGAAGATTTTGACTATTCTATTTGCATTTTCCTCAGGTTAGTCAGGCTTTATCAATGTTAATACTTGTTGGTATCATTCAGTGATAATCACTCCCAAAACATCGAACTGTAACGAACTACTTGCGAATACAATTCAAGCGACTTGCTTAAATATACTTCACGTAACTGCGTCCGCTCAAAAATCAATCTCAATCGGTCCTAGATAAACTGATGACTTGTTCCCTGTACAACAACGCCACTACCGTATTAATAAATCAATCGAACTACACGTTATCTGTTTTCTCCTCTCTTACCTAATCGAATCATATTACTGTAGGTCGCTTGGCCCCGTTATGGTTCACAAACACCACCGGGGCCCAACATGACCAAGATTGTTGACAAATATGTCTGATTCACAAATGTGTGAAATTTTTGGGGTTAAAACGGTGATTACACTTCTAAGATGTTCAGTCCACTGTGTTTGTTATTAAAAAAGTTGGTGACATCTTCAAATTTAACTCATTCGCGTACTCGCACACTGGAAGCGATGATCTCATTAATGTCAAACGTTATACAAATTAACACTATGACAATCTAAATTAGAAATCGTAGACTGGATTACCACCAAAAAAGGTATCCGTAATAGACCACAAGATATTAAAGACCACAAATAAAATATTTACGCACTAGTCACAATCAGAACTGTATAGATGATAAACATTTATAGAACCACAGGAAAAAGTTCTTATCATAATGTTCGTAACTACAAATAAAGTAAGAATTCACCCCATTTATTAAGTGATGTCATGCCATGTAGCTAAATTAAAATAAGCACTAGCGTAAAGTTTAGCTCACTTTAATATGCAAAAATTGGTTACTTTATAATTTTGCTTACTAAGACGGCTTCTAAGTATTCAGAACAGTGGCACAGAGTTGATAAGAATTGTAGAAATATTAAATATGGTTTGAGTGCAGTAAAAACGACAGCGGGTCTTCCGGTTTTCTTTTATTTTCGGGATAATGGTAAAAGAATAGCTTCACTATTAATTTTTAATGTTCGAATTTTTTTTTGCGAGAAGTTAAGCAAGTGCAATTAAAATCGCTATTGAAGGTTTATGGATTCATTTAAAGTCTTCTTAAGGACCTAAGGCGTAGCGGACTTTTGATATTTGTAAAAGCCATATGCTGATGAATTTATCATAAAACCCATGTTATCTGTGTGATTCCTTATAAAATGCTTCACCACATTGGCACTTACAACAGATTCAATTAGGTCATGCTATTTGAGTACTTTGAAATTGCATTCCTTGCTTTTATCCGTTATCGATGTTTCTGTTTGGTGTTCCGTTCTAGGTCGTGGCTTACTTATCGACTGTCGAGCCTAATTTTAATTTATTACTACCTGTCGTTCCGTTAGGCTTCCTTAAATTTTCTTATAGGTTCATGTTTTTTTGGCCATTACCAACTGATCTTGGGCTGCATGTCGAGCACCATTTCAAATTAGTAATTTCAAATTAGTAAGAGGGAACAGAACTGATATTTCTGGTTTGCGTGTCCTGATATTGACCTGGAGGCCCACATTTACTCTTCCATGTTATGCTTATTTATGCTTATTGAATCCGGCGTACTAACCAACGGGCTGTTGTAAAACCCACCGGACGCAAACTTTTATTTTGAGCAATGCTCTGGCGACATAATTTGCCTTCGGGCTCATGCAGGAAATTACCCATAGATGTACACGGACTACAGAAAGTTTCGCCATTCCTAACCAACTTTGTGATTGCCACTTACATGTCTTTTGTTAATCATTCACATATAATAACTTTATCTTTTTCACACAAAACTGTGGTTAATAACTTCTGTAGGCAGTTCTGGACTATTATTTCCAGTCGGACTCTGCGCAATGCGTTAGTTTAATTAAAGCCATTTATAATTTTCACTACTGACAACTTTGAATTGTTTTCCAGAAAACTTTCATGTATAACTATAAACTGACAGGCTTTTACAATGCTCTGTTTGAGCATATTTTTAGATCCTGTCTCTGTTGCTTTTTTAGTTCAAACTCTCCTCCTCCCGGGAGAGAGCAGTAAAGAGATTCCAGAGTGTAACTCACTCCAACGAAAAGACAGCAATTCACTGTCTTCAACTAAATAATTGGAAACTTGATGCATCCATCGAGTACTACTATCGTGATGGGGCCAATGCGGCTGCTATGAGCTCCGTTAATGAATCGAAAATTGAGCAGCTCTATCAACGATACTGTGGTACAAATTACGAATATTTCTTCCTTTCTTCATCACTCGATTCTCTTCAATGTTTTATTTTACCTACTTTTATAAATTGATCTGTCAGTAGTTATTCTATGCTGGTTTCAATCTATGAACGATTTGTGCTTCTGATTTTGCACCCACCAGGTATTTGATTGTGCATCTATACTGCCTACATTTATGCATTAGTTGCAGGTCTCAAATGTCCAACATTTGACCTATTTATCATCACATAGCCCTTCGTATGATAACCCATTAACCTGTGTGGATTGATTCAGGTCGTTTCCTTTCAAACCGAAGTGCATTTAGAAACTCATTCAGTTTGGTCTCTATGCGGGGAGAATTAGACATGTTAAACATAAAGTTATTTAAAGCCTCCACAGTTGTTAAGTCGTGGTTTCGGTTAATTTTAGTGGTGTTTACTGTGACGAAAGTTGACTAAGTAATGCACTTTTCATCTATCATCTGCTCTTTGCAGAAGTGAATTATTTTCTTGGTAAATCGTTTACATTAAGTCTAAGTGTTCCCCACCGTACTTTCCGCATCTCTGCTGCGATAAGTACCTTACTACACCAAGACGGTATCTAGAATTGTCCCTAAGCTCGGAACAAATCAAACAATAATCTGTGTTCTGATTTGTGAGAAGCCACGAGCGTACTGTTTTATCCACCAAGTCTAGGGGTGCTTTGTCAATGTAGGTAAATGTTTTCGCGTTTGTTGGGACGGAAAAAATATCCATTAAATCTTTATGTCTTTTAGATCCCCAATATCCAGATCGTATCTTAGCCACTGGCATGGAACGTTTTCTGGTGACGGATCTTCACCTCGATCCAGCCAGTCGCGTTGTTCTCATTTTGGCCTGGAAGTTTTGTGCCCGCACTCAGGGCGAATTCACAAAACAGGAGTTTTTTAACGGACTGCGCGAGCTTGGGTGGGCTTGGTTCCCCGTCATGTTATTATTTGTTGTTCACGCTACTCGTACACTTCAGTATTTGATCAAGTGTATGTCTTCTGATTGTAGATGTGACTCGCTTGAATCCCTCCGCACTCGTGTGGCCACGTTAGAATCTGAAATTGAGAATCCGACTGCATTTCGGAGTTTATACAATTTTACTTTCGGTTTTGCCAACGTGGATAGGCACGAGAGCAAAACCCTCGGTAAGCCATTGAACAGCTCTCTCGAGAAATACCAATCCACAACACGACTTGCGACTCGCCAGATTGAGTGACTAATACTTAATGTTCGCAGCCTTTAATTTACACAACGCTAATAGACAGCCGAACTCTGTGTACTAACAATGAAATTCGATGTGATTGTCCCTTGACCATTATATCAGGGTGTGCGTGTGTGTATATGAAAACACTTTTTTCCTCTCTGATGTTCGAAATTCTTCCAGTTTTAGACTATGCTATCCCCTATTTCGACCTACTGCTTCGTGGGAAGTACCCATATCTTGATCTTTGGTTCGAATTTCTGCGAGTGAGTTTCTTTCAATTTGTTTGCTATTAGTATATGAAAGAAATGCATTAGTACAGTTTCTCTTCCTTTAGGAAAAACACAAAGCTTCAATCTCCAAGGATACATGGGATTTGATGCTAGATTTTGTGGAGACAATAGCTTTAGATTTTTCAAATTATGACCTCGAAGGCAAGTTGACTCAACGTCGAGCGATACCTTGTTCACCTTCCCTTCCTCACAAAACTTAAACCGGTGTAGAGAACGGAATTTGTTTGGTGCGGTTGAATTTGACTACCTCAAAATAACTCATGATGCGAATTTTTAACATGCTGCCTTTAAATATCTCTCTCTCCTTACCGAATCGTCTCTGCGTACTTGGACAAAGCACTGTCACACGACTCTCAAAAATTGAACCTATGAAGTGAATTATTTGTTCTTTAGGTGCCTGGCCCGTTCTTATTGACGAGTTTGTTGAATGGGCTCGCCCAATCGTTTGTGGCGATGAGACAAAGAACAGAGAGCAGCAGCAACGTTGACAGCTATTTCAATCGACTGGCACTATTTCGCATTACTCCAGCTGCTTCTACCACCAATTGACTTTCAGCCTGGTCTTCAGCTCCCATCGTGCCACTGTACATGTATTCACCTCTTTCTCGCCTGTCCTCTCTAATCCCGTCTAATAAACATGTGCTTGTTTGTTTGAAATTCTAGTCTTATGTGAGCTGCTTCAAAGTTTTTCAATCTGCCGTTTATGTGCAGGCTGCTACTTTGGGGGAGGCTGTTTTATTGCCTTCCCAACGGAAATAATCTCTGCGGTGTGTGCAAAAGTGAGGCCACGGGTAGGAGGCCGCATTTCCTCCTAAAATGCCCTTGTTCTACTCATCGCTTGCACTAAAATCGGTAAAACGACTACTGGGACGGAGTGAACGTAGAATAAGGATGTAGTTCTGCGATAATGCTTCACGCAAGAACTAGACTACAAAACAAATCATCCAGTGGCATTGCATAAGGGGAATGAAAGTGAAGGTCACAAATCGATGTAGTGTGAAGGTTGTTTGGAGAAATCAAAATTTCCTACAAACCAGGCGGGAAATGCTGCATAATATCATTGTTGATTTTCTCATCAAGTAAAAAACAAATAGACCAATGGATCCAGAGGGGCTTAAACAGGTTAAATAAATTTTGACACTTTAAATATTACTAGAATTCAAATCTTAGTAACTACCTGGTCAAAACATATATATTAGCGAATTGGTAAAAGAATCTCATATGTACATGAGTCCTGCAATTTGTATCATTTTTAAATCTTAGCTTGAAAAACTAAGAAACCAAAATTTTGCACATTTCCTTCAAAATTTGCATACAGTAGCCTTGTGATTAATAAAACCACGAAAATGACTAGCTAGAGGATGAGTGATGGACATCTGAATAAACTGTTTTAATCTGCGTGTATTTGCCAAAAATACTCAAAATTGTATGTTTGACATTTATAATTTTAATATCCAGCTAGTTATGTCTGCTTTATCATTTGCTTTGATAAGTCTGAAAATGGTAATTGAACTTTTCATTACCATCAGGTGTCGAGGGTTAGTTGGGCGCGTAACAGTCAAAATTATCACTATGTTTATGCGATTTTGATATGTTATGGATGTAGATAGAAATCAAAAAATTCATGGATGGGAAAATATTGCACACGTATTCCAGAAAATTTCACAAAACAGCGAAAACCAAGAATGCCTGATAAAAAAGCATTTATTGGTATTGATGTTGACACTAAACTTTTATCCTGAAAATCATGCAAAACTTTCTGATGAATTGTAATTGAATGGGATAAGACGAAACTAGGGAAAATAAAAATTAATTGCTATTATGATCAAGATTATGATTATGATTATATAACGTTTTTACTCTTTGCTAAAATATTAATCCGAACACTTATTTTTTTCGAAATCTTTGTCATTTCCTTTATCGGGGTTACCATAATCTCAAAAATACTAAAATACCTTTGAAGATGAAATTTTTGCAGAACACGTAGAAACTGGACACCCAACTAAATAGTGCAAAAAAACGCTTTTCAAATCCACTATGGAGTGCCACTAAATGTCTCGATTTCTGGTTTAGAATGTGTGGAATATACTCGAGCAGTAAAGCATGCCAGTAGAGACAAGATTTAAAAGGCATTTTCATCAAAATATACATTCAGAGCAAGTAAAAAAACAGCTGTTTATAAGAACTAAGAAGGTCATAAACTTCCATTAAAAATTTGTCGAGTAACAGGAAAAAATATCTCGGATTCCTAAATTGCAATTTTTAATATTATTAATTGCTAGTTTAAGTCGATTTCATTAAATGGAGCGCTTTGTGGCGTGCTTGGTGGCCTCCGCCATTATCTGTTGCCTTCTGACTTTTCGGGATATGTCTGTAACAGAAAAAGACGTTGAACCAAGGAAAGTATTCCCGGAGCTCAGGGATGCGCAGCCGGTCGTACCAACCCTGCGATTTGCTTATTGGTTTGTTGTTGTATTTTTTTATTTCCACCGTAGTGTTTCATGAGGCTACCAGCGGGCCTATGAGGAGATGGCCCGAATCGTCGTTCAGCGATATCCCACTTTGCAAATCGAAGGAACGACATATCCTCCTCCTCAATGGCGTTTAATCCTAGCCAAAATAGTCACCATGCTAAAGTATTTACTGTTAGTAGTAGTTATTACTGGCACTAATCCCTTCCCATATCTTGGCGTCGAAACCCCAGGCTTCATAACGTACGCAAATGAAAACAAAGTGAGTTTTTGCCTTTTATTTGGTTTCATTTCGATTTATTGGTTTCCTAGTAGTTGTTTCGGGTCGTCTTCGTTCAGCTTTATTACCTTTTATAGCTTCATTTCTAAGTTTTCAACTATCATTTAAAAGCCGTAACGAAACACCGCGCAATGAGAACAATCCGTCAGTTTAAACCATCTTTTTGCTTTTAGGTTTCCTTTTGTCTTATGTGCTTTTTTATCGGTGGCCTTATCGAAAGCCAGTTACTCTCGACGGGCGCTTTTGAAATTACGTTGAACGGTATGCTTCTTTGTTTTGAATATTTTTTCACGTCTCACGTAAAAATTTTCAATGAAATTTAGTAGCTCTCCTAATATTCGAATACTCATGCTAACTGTAAACCAATATTGTGACTACCGCCTCAGTCAAATAACGACGTTTCATTAGCTCAAGACGCAGAACTGTGTGTAAGTGTTAAAAACCGAGGATCAGTGAGTCACGCTAACCAAGAAACATGTGTAGTTTCGCTCATCGCCGGTCATCATGTAGTAGTCAATACTATGTTGTTTTTGCGGTGATACTTTTACATCAGTAAGCTGGAGCGCAACCTCAGTTGACAAATGAACTCAGTAAAACTGGCTATCAGTGCAGTTAAAATTAGTCTTTCGAGTTTATTATTACTTGTAGCCACCTAATTACCTTTAAACTCAAACCGCTTTACTGTGCATTGCCGGATCGGGTTTTCCCTAAATCTACAATATTTTCCAAAACACACTGGATGGTTATTGAATACATACCCATTTCTTCTATTATTCGATGCATACCTTTTACTTGATATCCGAATTTTATCCTGACGTCTCTTGAGTAAAAAATCTACATGTTGTTTCGCTACATTTTTTGGAACCTGAAATGTCTTGTTAAAAGAAAACAAGTGTCAGAACTCAGCACGAAGACTTTGAGAGGTGGCGTCTATCCGCAGAACTCTTAGTCCGGCTTTTAAATGTTCTGCTTGGTAGCGGCGAAGTCGTAGGTTGATGTATGATAAATCCTCAGTGGAATCGCTGCTTTTTTAGCGTCACATTGCTCTGCCCAGAAATGATAAATCTTATTTTGCGTTATACAACCTTTTCAAGCTATTAAGCTTTATCAACTCTTTAGCCGTTGTCGACTCAAAAACAACTTATTTTATAGATATCCCCATCTGGTCCAAGCTGCAATCTAATCGAGTGCCTCAACCGCAGGAACTCTTGTCGATTATCGGCTCCCACATGCAGTTCCCCGCACCCGGGACTGCTGCCGCCGCCGCTCCCTCATCGATGTCTTTCAGCAATAACCCTACGCCAAGATCCTAATCTACCAATTTCCACCTCGCCTGTGTCCATGTCCGAGTAGTCATGTTGACAAGTTAGCAAGTTACGACAGCCCAATGACGCCTGCAGAGTAAAACCATTATTTGTCTAAGGGAGCTCTGTTACGGCTGATGATTCCGCTGTTGCCACTTCGCTCTCTGTCTTTCAGATCACTCGATATGGAAACCCCCTCATTGTTGTTTTTTTTCCATTGACTACTTCTCATAAAGGCTGTTGTGCTATAATATTGGTGCAGACTACTCTAAACATCTTTGATAGCTGCAAGCGGGAAGTTGTCATCAGCGAGATATCAACAGCCCTAGGGCTTATCAAGTATTGTAGGAAAAGTCAATGGAAGCACACATTGTCGTCTATGAAGCCACATATGTTTCGTGTAGGGCACACAGGTTAGTTATGACCATGAAGTATATCAGATAAGCAACTGTGATCAAGGGCTGCGCAATCTCGGGTATTCGCTCCAACAATGGTTTTAAAAAAAACGGGTTCCTTAAGCGAAGTGTCCATGTGAGTGGTAATTGTGGTAGCAGGGGCACCTAGCCTCATATAACGCAACCGAGTTGAGTCTGAGCTACGAATGGTGTCTCAAGGCGAGTGTCAGCCTCGAATCATATCGTTGGGGCTCGCATCTAGACCACTTTCTGAGGGGCTTGATATGGTAGCCGCAGAGAGGTTAACAAGCGCTCAGTTAATTCCACGGACTGTAGGGGAGTGCATTTAGTCTGCTAGAAAGACTTAATTATCTGGATTGCGGTTGAGTGCATCGTTAAGCCAACTGCGATCTCCAAGCCCTTGTTGTCCACTGGCTCGCACGTTCTGAGGTGGGTCAGAAGCAAACGCATGCCACATATGAACGTCGAGAGTATAATCAGGGTTGACGTCTTCCGGCGGGCGAGAAGTCGATTTCGTTGCGATTTGTGTCGGTCCTGACGTGCATCGACCATCAGTGAAATCACGGTAAGTGATGGTACGAGAGACGAACCGGGAACCGAGTTTTCGCAATGGCTGTCCACAGGCGTGTGAGAAGAGACGTGGATTCATAACACCTAAATCATTTTCGAATGCGATTAGAAGTGGATTCTTGGGTGGCTAAAAGCAATGGGGTCCCACAACTCAGAAACACTGTGCATGACCACGTAAGTCGGAAACGAAAGCCGCAAAACAATGAAACACGTAGAAGTCATGTTTACAATTTTTAGAAAATATGGGAAGTTAGATCCAGTAAGCTGAAATAGTTCAAGCAGAAAGACTATCTTTGGCTAGCAACTTCAAAACACCACACAAGACCTCCTTCATGGTGTTCACCTGCTCCCCCAGTGTCGAGCGCCCTAGGAGTGCCACTTCCAGCCAACAATCACCGGCAGCAACCATGGAGTGCAAAACGTGCTTAAGAAACGCGGAGTAACGTGGATTTGCTGCAACCCTCAGAACAGCCTCCAGCATCGAGGTAGTAAAGGCAGCCGACTTCCACATTGCTTGGCTCGACAGGAAACGACGACAGGCGATGGGATCTAGTTTGACCTCGTCATCCATAGATGACCATAAAATAGGGCTTTGCAGGAGCAGGGCGCTCTGTAACGTTCCCAATAATCGAAGGTCATCTGTAGCAAATTTTTTAACTGCTGCAATGTAGTTGGGAGACGGGTTCCGTGCAAGATGGATACGCGAAATTAATTGGTGGGAAAATGTGGGTAGGAGGGGATGCTGGCTAAAGTACTTCAACCAATCCAACCAGAGATTGGTTTCTTGTTCATTCACAGCGTTGCGGTCCAAGTCTAGAAAGTAAACCAAAGACACGTCGTACGACTTTGTTGGCCGCAAGTACTCTCAACTACGCAGGTACGATTCTCAGCTCACACACATCAATGTTAATTTATGATGCACAAACACTTGTCATAAACAAATGACGCAGAACTAGAAATCACGTTGACAAATCTCGAAAAAATATGCAAAACTAGATCCCACGACCAAAAAAAGAGTATCGCCTGGAAATTGAATAAACGGATAAGACCCCATTTTATAGTTTGAATTATACGACCTTTCATGGCACTTTCTAGGAAATAACATAGAAATCTGTGTGAGTGCGTAGACGCTGAGATACACTGCAACCATGTTCAACTCTGATTTGTTTTTTGAGCACCGAGCCATGTCAAAAATACCAAAATATAAATGGTCGAAACTAGCATCCTGGTACTAAGAGTGCTCAACAAAAAAAGCTTGTGCTTCTTGGTAACCGAGCCGCGAAAAAAACACACTGGACGATTTACGGCAAAACATGAAATCAAATGATGAGGAGAGGGTAGAACGGATGAAATTAAAAAGGCATTGTTTAGTAGAAATACTGCCGGAATTTTGCTGGTGTGCAGTTACCATACTACGTTTAGCTGGCAAAAATGATCGTGGATGTAAATAAAACTTACCCCCGCGTGTGTCAACCACAAGACTTGCAAGTTCAACCGCCACACCAACTGCCTGAATCACGCCTGCATTGCTGGGCCCATCGTCACCAAGCAATGATTCGACAACCTTTACTGAATCATCGCGCCCTTCAATATGACCGGTCAATTTTGAAATCGCATTTTCGAGTGATTCGGGAGGGAGACCGTAGCACGTTAGAACGTGATCAAGCGCGTTTTGTGCCACAAGTAGGTGCTTTTCAGTCGGTGCTGCGCCGAGAAGGGCAACCCCAAACACCTGACGAGGAGTGGGATAGGAGAGAAGCAGAGAAACCATCAGCTGTTGCCGATCAATTGGTTTTTGTTTGATGAATTCAGTTATCGCATGGTCGCAGGCATGAAGGTCAGATACTGATGAGGGGTCTAGATAGACCCAGTCTAGATCGTTGGTGGTGAGGAACTCGTTAAGACATTCACACGAGGCGTCTGTCAGTACCTAGGCAAAATAAAATAAGCTGTGAGACACTTAGTGGAAGGAAGACCAGCATCAAATGAACCAAATACTAAGTGTATTTTAGCACTAGATTCCCACGAGAACAGTGCAGTGGTGTGCGAGACAGTCACGTTGCAGCAAAGGTCACTTTGGGGATCCGCACTTGGGCAGATGACCACACACTAGTGCAAAACCATGCATGGATTTGTCGGAAAACAGAACATCGCGGCCATCTACCCTAATGATCGAGATTCAAATAGCGTTTGATTAGTTCTCAGATTGGGTGGTCAGAGAAGTAGGGATGAAACGCCAGTGGTTGAAACGGTTCCTAAAATCTGAAGTTATACGGACATGAATTAACCGATGAAGCAAACACAAAAGCGATTTCGATTTAACTATCTAAATTGTAGGAGACAAATTTCATTAGCCACTTCGGCTTTCGGATGAATTGTTTATGAGCAGAATCCAAAGCTTGAACCACCTTGGCCAGATTTTCATCTTTAAGCTCATTTCGTACTGCAAACGGTAGTAGGTAATTACACTCAACCTCGACTTCACGTAAGAGGGTTAAGTTAAACCGAGAGCTAAACACAGCAGGGTAAGCACAGGCACTGCCATCGTGGGTTGCGGCAAGACCGGATGACGATACCAAACGCAGCATGGGTTTAATTTTTGCTGAAAAAAAGGATTCAGGTGTGCTACAACAAACACGTGCTTTCCATTAGAGTATGTGTAAAAAAGGTTGCGCTCCGACTCTCTGAATACAAAGAACATCTCGGGAACAGCGCTTCACATCAACGCACCGAGAGACGCTTTCGTCTTCACTCAGGAGTGTGGGTAGGATCACGGTTAACACTTCACCCTATCAGGTTATAACAAGGAGTCTGAAGTCAAATGAGGGAGCAAAGTACTTATGCACAAACGCGGTTGTGCAGATCTGCCGAAACGAAGCACCCGCGATTCGAGCCGGTGCCAGACACGAATCCTCAATCCCTTATCAATGACCCCTCTGAGGGTGAGAATCTTGGACGAACGAGGAATAAGACCACAAAATAATGCTAATTTTGAGCAAAAGCCCACCGATCCACCACAAAGTACCTCTACGAAATCCAAGTAAAGCAGACTGGCTATTTGCTCGATCTCGTGGATAAACATGGACAGGAGTTGGCTGAACTTCAGGCTGGTGTCATTTGTTGGAATGATTATCTCGCGGGCCGCTTGCACGAGTAGGCGCTGAGCTCCAGTCGTATCCTCAAAATGATGCAACAGAAGGCTTCGTTGCAGGGAAGGACTCAAGTGGGTGGGGAATTCGCGGACCCACGCTGCACGTCGATGGAGGTCATCTTGGAGTCGTTTCAACTTCCCCAAGGACCTTTTGTCCTGGGCTCTGTGGGAAAAAGGAAAACCGGATATCAAAAACGTGCAAGATATTTCACTGTTAGGTAATTTATGGACCAAATTTTATTTAACTAAGAGTGCATAAAATTTGGATAAATTTATGAATGAACAGCAAAAAGTTCAACGCAGTTCTACGAAATCGACTCCGAGCCTTTGGCTATCTTGTCACTTTTAACTCCAAAGGAGTATCGAATTTGGGAAGGAATTTCTAAACCAAGGAATACGCAGATTTGAGATCAATACCTGTAATAGGTTAGTTTAATGCATCCAAATAAACAAAATGGAGATGAAACCACTGAAATGGCTTTACATTGATTAGCACAACTGAATTGCACATTACACTATGAAGTTTACAATTTGGATTCACTTCATTGAAATGTACGTAAAGAGACATTAAGTCTGCAACGCAATTCAATGTTGTACTAGTCTGTAAATTAAGCCATTAATACAAACTAAATCTAAAAAGTGCCGAGTGCGTTCAAAGCCTTTAAGAAATTACCATGAAAATTGGTTACGGACCAAGTCATCGGTTTTCGCTCGGGACGAATAACCACCTTGTCTACCGCTGCCCAATAAAACGTCGCGTTGACTTGATGAGGCATTCAGAGTTGATTTTGGCCTACAAAGTCTCACCTGTCCGTGGGGCCACTTTACGTCGCTTTTTGAGGGCGATTTGGGCATATTCAATTCCACCAAGAATACCACACGCAATTTAAAACGTGTGTTAGTGCGGTGGAATACGCGCACAATAAAGCGTGACTATTATGGGATTTTAAAGTAATTATGTTTTTTTTTTTATAAAAAAGAACTTTTTCACATTGAGGCGACCGCTGTTAATGGGTCGGTAATGGTAAAAAAATGGGTTTAATTCATAGTCAACTATTTCTCAATGAGGGCTAATCTATGACGCATGAATGGATAGCAAAATTAGTAAGGTTTTTAAAGCCACCCTACTGTTCAAAATTAAATTTCGTGCAGAAATCCTACACGGGTGTGAAAGTTACTTGAATGAGGCAAGCGCAAAAACGAGAGCAGAAGATTTAGTTATTTTGATTAAACAAAGGACGAGGAAAGTTTTCACTAATACATCATTAAACTTTAACTGAAGCAGATTATTTCAACTCAAGGTGGAGTCACAAGTCATTAGAGCCAACTACACACAAGTTAACAATTCCAAACCTGTTTTGAGATAGGAAAGGCTCAAACGACGCAATTCAAATAACCTTATGGTGTGTTTTTCAATGGTGTGGATGCATCATGATGGGACACAAACCAGAAAGAACAGATGCTGGCAACTTGCCTATTACTAGCTACGTCGACGGCAGCGTCGACCAACTGTAATCGGCCGTTCAGATCGATTCTTGCTACCAGAGCGTCGTTTCCGAAAAGATGCGAGGCAATCCAAGTAGCAAGCACGTCGGCGTCGCCAGAGGGCGCTACCATTGCCTCCAAACAGTCAATACAACTTTCAACGGGAGAATCGGTTTCGGAGAGAAGACCAGTTGCGTAAGTCGAGTAAACCTGGGCATCAGTCACTCCCAGAGAAGAATCGCAGTGGTGCATCAACGAGACCAAGGCTTCGACGTTAGACTTGGAAGTTAAATGCTGGCGAACGCAAGCGAGGAAGTTTTCACCTTTCTCAGTATAAAGGCCACGAATGAAAGCGAGGTAGACGGCAGTTTCCAGGTGGGACACGAGTCGAAGGAATTCAATATGCTTAGTGATTGACACACCACGAATTGATAGTGCCTCTGCACTTCTTCCTTGAACAATATGAAAAACCTTGAGAAGTAACAACAGCCGCCACAGGGGTATCTTTTCAATATTTGGGTCAATCAATTCGGCTACATAGGCGACCAGTTCATCCTCTGAAACATCACGTTTGAGGTAAGGAGAAAGCTCCTTTAAGCGCTGCTTTGTAGTCTCTGTTTCAACTTCAGCGCCGCAAAAAACAATATCAGACAGGTTCGATAGAACCAATTGAGACCTGGATTCGGCCATATGCTTTGCGAGAAGCAGAGAAATTTCAGGCCGAGTTTGGGAAATCGTTAAGAGAGCTTTTTGTCGATAAGCAGCATCAGAGAAGAATTTCTGCGGATCATTTACTAGCCTTGTGACAATCGCTCTCGAACGCCACTCCGCAACACACGGGTGCTTTTCTGATAAACGATCGAGGGAGTCAATTAGGGTATCTGACGAAGGAAATGGCTTCTTTGGCATTGGACTGACCGAAACACTGGCAGCCAGCAATCGATACTCTTCCACCCAACCACCTAAGTTGTTTTGTATAAGCTCGGAGAGGCGAGTACAGAGGAGTTTTGTCCAGTTGCGTGGCCGGTGGCCCAAAGGGGGCCCATAGGCATAAGACAACCCGACGTCGAGACTTTCAGCAGTAATACAATCCCTCAGCCAGGCCTCTTGAATGTCAATTTTATCAAATGCTAGGTCGTTCGAACGGCCCTTCAGAAATGCTGCCATTAGCTCCGAAACCGAAGAACATGAGTAAAAGGGTAATTCTGTGGGATCCAGCGGAGAAACGTAGAAAACACAAGGGGAAATCGGTGTGCTTTGTTTTATTATTTTAGCAGGAGTAGAAGAGAATGCACCGAGAAAGCGTTGAGTCACGCTGAACCGGTTGCTGTCCTCAGGAGGGATTTTCTGGACAGCGACTACTTGGGCCAGCTGGTCACAGATTTCAGCATACTCCGAACACGTGGCCTCATACACTGAATGTGTAACCACAAAACGTGCAAGCGTCAAGCGGAATCTTTCAACAACTGAGCTATCTACTCCAGAAAATAGGGAATCAAGAACCTCCGGTGCTGCAGAACACCACATCCAAATTTCTTTCCACGCTGATGCTTCAGGAATAGTCAAAATTTCTTGCATGAACGCGAGGATTCTGTCATTCGCAGCCGCTGAGATACTCCTCATATCACTTGTGACGGCGGCTTTTAAATAACAACGTTTAACCTCTATTGCGATTAGACCGAAGTATTTGCCAGCCTGGATTAAGTCCACTGCATCCACGTAAGCAGTGGTTTGGAGTCGCTGGAGGGCCGACGTAAATAGCTTCACCTTAAACGTCCGGTCGGAATTCGCCCAGGAAGATCGAGAAGGAAATGGGCAGAAGTCACCAATGAGACGGTTGACCCCCGAAAGAAACTTCATTGCGCCGTAGAAGATGAATTCGGGTGAATCCTCCGATGGTAAGAAGGAAAGACACAGGGAACCAAGCTCTTCATTGACTTCGCCAGCACCAAAGGTTGCAGTGGCGTCAAAATAGACACCGATTGCAAAGCGAAGTGCGGAAACCCAAGTTGAGTCTTCAGACGCGTGGCGCATCAACTGGGAATGGGCGAACTCAATGAATTGACGATTTCGGGAGCAAAGAACACCCACGAGCAAGTGGTAACGCGCCTTTTCATTAGAGTCTGCGCCTAAAAGACGGGTGAGAGCGCCACAGAGTCGGTCGAAAAGACTGAAAGAAAATAATCAAAGTAATGGATTTTTTTACAAGCATTCTCAAAAACATGACACAAAGCTCGTCAATTGTTCTACCTAAAAAGTCCCTGCCAAATCCAATTTCAAACGTAGGCTTACACGTAACTTTGGTTATAGCTCAAATGTAGCATTGACAAACACTAGCTGAGGGTGATTAAGCAGTTGGTTCCTAAGGCATACATTTTAAGTGCGATGGCATTAACAGTTCAGGATACTCATTAGCTGCTAGATACTTCAATAACACGCAACACTACAGAGAATTTTTCAGGCCTAAAATAAGAACGGGCAGTTTTGAAGTGGAAATCGCCATTATATACGAAAAAGGTTAGCCCAGCGATGGTTGCTTACCTAACCAAAGCCTCATTTTCGGCTTCAGAGACTTCGGATAAAGAAGCCGTGGAGTCGGAAGATGCTGGGGTCACTGATGAATGCAAGCGATTGTAGTTGTAGAGACGCTTTACCGCATTTATGGGAACTTGCAGAGTTGCAGGGGTGATAGACCCCACTCCCCGTCCCCTATCCTGATCATGCGTTCGTTTGCCCATAACCTCTCGATGAGCATTGAGAGGCACTTGAATCCACTGGTTGACCAACTCCCTCAAGCAGGACTCATTTCCTTGTTCTAGAGCTAGTGCCTCCCCGAGGGAGGAAGGAAGGCCGTGTGGCAGTGAGAGGTAACCCATTTCGCGAACAAGAGACTGGAAATCGAGGAGGGCAGCACAACAATCCGACAGTCGACGAGCCTGCTCAGATTCCACCCCGAGACTGGTGAGAATGTTCTGCGCAAGGGTAAGATACAGCTCAGAATCCTCAAATGGCGGTGTAAATTTAGTGAGGAAGTCGACGATACATGACTTGAAGTCGATATCTATATCGTAAAGAATATGGTGCAGTAACAAACTACCAAAAGCAAACTATATTTAAAGAGTTCTGGCGTGCACAAATTAAAAGTTTAAAATATGTGACAACTTGCAGAGAAATTCGTGCAACTCATATTTTTTCATACCTCCAATGGAAGCAAGTACTGCATCCTCAGAATTGCACCAATAGCGAACGAGAATAGAAATGGCCTCTAATCCAGTATCCGCATAGCCCGCCATTCTTAAGAGACACTGACGCACCTTGACGGAGGACGCCTTTTTATTTGCACCAGCAGTAACGAATGGGAGAAGGTGCCTTATAAGCACGGAGCACATTTCTGAAGCCGTGATTTTGGAGGGTGAGGCAATGCAGACACGAATAAGAAGCTCCAAACGCTGTTGAGGACTGAGTTGGTGGAAGTCGACCAGTTTTAAACGACCCAATGTCACCAAGCAGCCATCGAGATCAATTTTACGTCGAAGAGTGCTAGAGAAGCCATAGCCGGGCGCTGAACGATAGAGAATCTAAACAGTGGTGATAATGAATAACAGTCTTACTGTGGAAAACTGTTCAAGCTCGTTTGAGTGTTTTTGAAGATGAGCCAAAGCTCGCCTCCTAAGCCGATAATCTCTTTTCCCACCAAAACCATTTTTGACTATTTCAGTAGTTATCTCCAACAAATCAGATGCATACGAGGTCAAACCAGACAGACTATCTAGTTCGCGCGCTCTAATGCACGCCCACTGAGCAAGAATAAGCTCATCGGGTGCAGTATTTGCCCATCGAAAGTCCTTGGGAAGGCGGGAGTATAAGCGCTGAACAGCATCTTCGTGTAGGACCTCAGAATGCTTGCTTAGGGATGGAACCGCGGCCGATTCTGGGCTGCAAAAGCGTATCGGTCGGAGGTATTGAGCAGGTGGCTCGGTTGCAGGAATGGTGGACAGAAGCGCAAGCAGGTGTGGACGTAAGAGAGATGCGTAGTGTGACGCTAACAAACCAAACGCTGCATAACGCCCTGTGTGCAAGTAAAACAGAGCGACATCAATGATGGCGTTCCGACGAAAGGCCTGTAATTCTAACGACCAATTTCTGACTTCATTTTCGTCACCAGATCGACTGGTGCTGTCTGCCAGGGAGAGAGCACACTCCTCAGCATAGATTGCAGTAAGTACCTCAAGATGAAATAACCTCTCCTCAAACATCACATTAACACTCCTATCGGAACACCTCGTTAAACCGGCCTTTAAAATATTTCGTGTCATTTTAAAGAGATCAACGGTCTTCCAACTAGCGTCAGTAAGAGGAATATTATGGAGGCACTCTCGAAGGAGCCAATTAATCCGCTTGGTGATGTTTAAAAGGCACACCGAGCTTATTCGCTCGAACGTTGTCGGACTGACAGGAAACTGAAAAAGAGCCAACCATTGGTGCTGCCAAACAAGTTCAGGCTCTAAATCATCATTGGTTAATGCAAGAGCCTCAGAGAAACGGCAACTTCGTAGGAGGTGGATAAAAAGCTCCTGCGGAGACGTTGCAGCTAGGCGAACGATACTTGCCAACATGAAAGTAGGAGCAACACTTTCGATTGTTTCTGTGAGCTCGGTTTGCGGTGGCAGTTTCCCAACTAATCCAAGAGCAGCTGCAAACGATCCAAGATAGCTAGAACTAGAGGAGGGCTGCTCAGCACTTGTCCGGCTTCGTTGTATTTTATCTGCTTCATGCAACTGAGTGATTGAACAATTTAAGAGAATGAGTTCTGTTTTAAGGGAGTCGCTGGGCGTCGTAACAGCAAGGGCTGCAAAGGGAGAAAATTGTATACTATGACCATCTTTATTACAGCCTTCTTTTCTTTCCACACTTAGCAATTGATTTTCCATACTTTCAATGTCAATTACCGATAGAGCACCATCGCTCTTTAGGACGGCTAGTAGATCGTCAGATGAGTCTCGTCTCCACCAAGCCAAATGTAGGGGAACCGGGAGGTTAGGAGTGAGAAGGGGTGACAGTGGTTTGCAAGTGATTGTTGCAGCATTTAAAGACACCGCGTCAGAAATTATAGTAGTCAGAAGGGAGCAACTTGGAAATGACCAAACAGATATAGAGCGGGAACAGTGAAGGGCTGAAAGGAGGTTGCCAGACGAGGAAAGACAAAGGCTGGCGAAACCATCCGACAAATTGGCATTTTGTCGATTCGAGATTGACAGCAAAATAGAACGCAACTTTGAAGCGGAGGGAGTTGACAACGTATTCCCCTTCAAATGGCTACACTCCGAAATCGTCTTTGTGTCTACTGAAATGAGTGTAAGGTGACCTGAGGGAGTACCCACATATTCGCCCCCTATCACAAGCAGGTGGGTATTTTGATCGTAAACGGAAGAGAAGATTGACGAATGGTGAGTTTTTTGAAGAACGAGACGAGCAGAAAAACCTGTGCTTTTACCACTTAAGTGCCAAAGCTCAATCTCACCAGAAAAACGACACACCAATAGATGTGAGGAGTCCTGCACAAAACTGAGGCCGACAATTGGAGCAAAATCTGATTTATTCAACAAAGGTTGCTGGATAAAGATTTGTGAATTCTTTTCTTCATTTAGATTTATTACATCAATAGCTCCGTTGCTGTAGCCAATACCAACAAAATGGTCAGGATTAACACAGAGGACACGCCACTGAGGATAGGGGTCGAGGTAAGAAAGAGGCCAGCGTTTCCAGTCTATGAAGGTTGGGCCATTTTCCGTAGGAGAAATCGCAGTAATGGGATCGAATTCAGCCGCTGTTGGATCAATGTCCGAATCTGCTATGTCAGGATTCACGAGAACTGAGCTGCTATAAGCCGTTGCAGCGGAGGGCGATACTTCAAGCCACCTAACAGACAAGATTGCAATGAGAGACTGTGAAAGACGCCCAACCGTCCATGGATATCCAGCACTCTTGTATTGGCAGTATGCAGTTAATACAGGAGATGGATAATTGAAAAAAGCTGAGAAGTTGACGAAGGCCAGGCGGAAAAACCTCATTAACATCGAAGTTTCTTCGTCAGCTCGAGTGATAACGTTGCCAGGGTAGCTACTACATATCTTGTATGCCAGTTGAATTGGATTGTAGGAAATAACAGCATCAGGAAACTCGGCTTGAAGTGTCACTAGATCCTCTCTAAGGTAGAGATTTGGGGATATATATGTGGATACATTCGTCGACGACGACTTTTTCCGACGACGGTGCGTTATATCCTGATCCTGAAACACGACGTGTTGACAAGAGATCTCAATGATAAGAAAAAAAATGAAAAAAACCTCATAAATACGTTCACATGGAGCACACACCAGGCATCTTGTTAGCCAAGTGCAAGTCAAAAGTCAACTGAGTTTAATGAAAAAGTCTACAAATCAAAAGCCGCTAATCGTGTACTTATTGACTTTCAAAACAAGCAAACAATGCATTTACATGTTTGTTTTAAAAAAAAGAAGCCGGATGTTGTCTTACAGATTGATCGATCCCACTTGAAGGAATCATGACCAGAACGCGTAGGCGAACCACATACACACAAAAAAGAGCGCTGGACCTTCAGTTTAATTATACCGCTCTTTTCTTGGGCAAACGGAATATTTTTAAGATGATTTCCTACCATAAAACGTCAAAAAAGAATTCGTCGGCAGTTTTGATTTTAACACTAAGTACAATTTACAGCATTTCAGGGCCTAAATTGATACCACACTAGTCGCGACTTGAATTCCTAAAGTGCCAAAATGCTGTTAATAATAGTCATATCCTGAATACGTTTACTGCGTTTTTGTATATACTAACATATTATGCATGCCACTATATAGTTAAAAACATTTTTGAAGAAATGCATTTTAGGTAAGCTGCTAGCTTCGAGGATTTTTAAAACCTCATATATGCAAATATCCTCAAGTTTAGGATTTCTTAGTCTTTCGGACATAATTAGTTCATTCCAATCAATATGTGCAAATTGGTCGTGTTAAAGCCAAAAAAATTGATTCATTGCAAACATTATACCGACCTTAAGCGCCGCATTCTATTTTCATTAATTGACTCATTAAATGTAACTCTTGACAACCTGGATACAACTATTAGTCTTTTTGACATCATGTTCAAACGTTTTTAAGCTCGTATTTCTGTAATGCAACAAAAAATTCCCTTGACCGTTTGGATTTCATTAACACTGCCAAAATTTGAGTTTGTAATTTATACCCAAATTTGATCTTTTGAGTTGACAATTTTAGGACTGGAACAAAATGGTTAAGTTGCTCATATATTTTTCACGAAAATGCACTTGGATTTAACCAAATAATCAAGTAATTGAAAATTTTTGCACATGTATGTTTGTGGTTATTTGAAATTTGGAAGAATTAGATCGAAGTACGAAAAATGCTAGATTAGATTTCAAATATTTGCTGAGCGTTGAGAATGGGTTGCAGCAATTGTCTCACTTTGAGAATACTAATATATCTTGTGAATGAACTCGTTATTAAGAAAGAAGAGCATCCCCGGAAACTCTCCATATCAGTCGGAATTAGCCTTTCAATTTGCAGAATATGTAATTATTTTGGAATAAGACCTCCAATTTTTTTTTGGAAACATTCATATACGTTAAAATCAAAAACTACTGGCTTTCACACTTTGCAAAATTTGTGAACTAATTGCAAATTGCCAAATGCATGGCTATAGCCAAAACGTCATTCTAAATATTCGCGAAAACGTATTCCATTAGGCTTATCAAAATGAAGTTAAAGTCGAGATCGTTTCAGTGCTTACTATATTTGCAGTAACAGATCTTCACGGATGTTGTTATGTTCAAAAATATTATGGATATTTACGAGATGAATGCCACTTTACCCACTAATTTTCGTCTTACTTAGATGAACATGAAATGGCAATTTGTTGTTCCGCTCACAGAACAAACAATACTTGTATTAGGCAACGGAACCCCGTCACAAATCAATCGCGTGAGATGTACCCACGTTGGTGACATGGCCTAAACATGACGACGCTTGTGGCAGTAAGAGTGGGGCTCCACGCACCTCCTCAGTTTTAAATACACAAGGTATTCTTTGATGATTTTTGTCACTGGCAGTGACCAAAATGTTGATTTTTAAGTTTGAAAACTGAAAAACAGGTCATCTCGACTTCGCTTAAACTAGGACTGCAATTGCATTGATTTGAAAAATTTTATTATCAAAAAACTTGATTGTCCACCGGTAATGGGTTTCATCAGAAAATGTCCAGTCCAGGCAACGGGAAACTGGAAGCAAATGCAGCGACTTCCTCTCTCAACTGTTTAATTTCGGCCTGCACTTCCGTGTTCTCCCTCAATGCACCCTAGGGCGAAAGATAACAGAACAAGCAACCAATAGTAATCCCAGAATGCTAAAAGACATACCACTAAGAATGGATGCAATAGGATAAGGAAGCCGGCTACAACATAGCACCATTGTTCAGTATTACATGCGCAAACAAGTAAGCGGTCAGTAGGGGAAATTAGAATCTCTACTAATCAGGATTCTTCATGGTGAAAATAAAAGAAGGCGGAGAATTTGTAATCAACTTATTGACACGAGTTAGTCCAGAAAACAGCGGAGTTTGTGATGATGATGATGATGAATGAAATTGACCTCTTTCTAGTGCCAAGTCGGCCAAGTGCGCATTTACTGGTTTTTAAGTGCTAGGAATGAGCGGATGTGAGGATACGATAGCACCAATAGATCTATGTTCGATTAGCAGCACCGAAGTTCCCCCCACACTAGATCCTTGAGCATGTCGCGCTAAAAGCAGACATTTCGTAGCAGAAATTTACTCTAAGCACGACACCTCTTGAATCGAATTAGGAGCATCATCGACAATCCCACCAGGCGGAAACTCATGGGGAAGTTCAAATAACAATCTGACAACTGCAAGACAGGGACTACTCCCTGAGCGTACTGCAATTGGAACTCCCTGTGCAGCGTCCGCTAGTATGATACCCGTTAGATACCTCATTGTGATTTATTACGTGCAAGATCTCATTTAATATGGTTATTGAATTAGCAGACTTTAGTTTTGATACATCTGCAAATGAGTGTCCTTTTGACCATTCGAAGATTGGGGGCCTAGTCGGTCTGAACATGAATCAGACGGCAAAGATGTTAACCGAATAGAGCTTCAGCTACACCTCTGAGCAAGCAAAGTAATTGCGATGGACAGGTCTCAAATTGTAGATATGAACTAACGAATAAAATAGTAATCTGAACAGTCATGTTTGTGGTGAGGGGTGGCAGCCTGAATTATTCTTGACTTTAGTTTACGCCCTAACTTCAACTGTCGCCTCACCTCGAAGTCTTTGATCGAGTTGGTGTCGAGTCCACCAGCAACTTTAAGCGCAATCTGCACTCCAGCATGAATGAACGAAGCGATACGGTCCATGTCAGTCAGGCCGAAACCGCGAGTGGTGACGGCTGGGGTACCGAGACGAATCCCACTCGGACTGGAAAATCAAGAAAAGTGTGACGGCTGACAGAATTCATAACCGTGTTAGGGGTTGCCATGGTCCATCCAAAAACTTGTAAATTCTTCTAGTTTTTACGACTTTGCACCCGTTTGATCATGTTCTGCATTTCAACGTACATGTAAAAACATGCGACGGAAGATTTTGTAGACTGAACGAAGAACGTTATGGATTTATCAGACAGAGCGCCTTTGAATTTCATGTGGAAATAAGAGTATAAGCAAGGGGAGAAGCATGAGTTTAAAAAAGTGTAGAAGCTCACCAAGTGTAAAAGATTAAGGAGAGTTGCGTAAATTTCAGATGAAAACCGAAAAGCTCTGCGTGTAAGTTATCTACAAGAGATGCAACCCAAAATGCAGACATGGAAACAAGTGTGAACACCGGGGTTGTTTTTAAGCGAACTAGCAAAATGCGAAGACTTGAACAGGACTCATTTGCTCCAAATGTCAAATGAAAACTACAACTGAGAAGTCAATGTGTTTTTGAGATGATAATAAAACGAAGGGCATCAGACCACTGGGGTGTTACATTTAGAAGTGCTTGAGGAAATTTCTTAATAAAAATCTGGAGGAGTCTGTGAAATTTGAATTTGTGAGCACTGATCCGTGTGATTAATGGCCGCAGAGATGATTTGGTACCTCGACTACACTGTACTGAAAACTTACAACCTTACAGCACAAGACGCCAACTCGACCAAACACGAACCCGACAAAGTTAGAAAACGAAGCCCTATCATGAAACAAAGACAGTCTAGACATTTGACAGTTTTCGACAAGTACCTCACGGTCTGAAAGAACGGCGGTTCGCACAATGTGGATGGGTACTAAACGGTAAGAAATCCGTCTGGTCGGATGGAAAAAAAGTAGATTCATTCAACTATAATTACTTGACAGGAGTAATAAATTGGTAAGAACTGGAGATTTTGACAACTCACAGGCGTTGTAGTAGAGGAGGTAAATAAAGTTGTTGAGGAAAACCCATACAATGATCACGAAGACCTTCATCAAAAAACTGACGCATGAATACATAAGGCGTATGTGCATTCGAGATAACTAGGGCAGATTTGTTATAAAAGAGGTTAATAGCTCACCGGAAAGCACTTACGTCCCCGGGGACTGTGTTTTTGTTTACGGTGATACCTATGCTCTCCAGCACCGTGGACACTCGAACACCATCCATTTTGAGAGGACGAAAATCAACCAAGAAGAGGTGGGTGTCGGTCCCACCAGTAGTAATCTGGAGACGCAAAAGTAGTGGACTGTTGACAGATGTCTCGGGGGATTGGAAACCCCATTAAATTATATCAACCTATATGGCCCATGAATAGAAGAAGTGGATAAATACTCTTATAGACTGAGCGGTCTGGAAACAAGTCGGAAAATGTACTGCATTAGGAGCTAAGCAAGTTGAGAACAGATTCACTAACAACTATAGATAATAAACGGTAGAACCAACCGTGTAGCCCATCTCCTGGAGCTTGGTAGCAAGGTGCTTGCTGTTGGCGACAACCTTGTGGATATATTCAGTAAATTCCGGTTGAAGGGCCTCATGCAGACCGACAGCGATTCCCGCTATATTGTTGTTGTGTGGACCACCCTGGAGCCCAGGAAAGACGGCCTCGTTGATGCGCTGTTCATATTCTGTTGACACGTAGACAGGCCCATCTCCATTCACAAACTATAAACAAACAAAACACTGAAACGTTACAATAAGGTTTCTGCACTAAAATGCGCCAATAAAACTAGTAACAGGCATACGTGAAGCAAAATATGTCGAAATGGTACGCATTTTGCTCTCCATGTTAAAACTGACACTAAGCTAACAGCCACAAACAAAGCTTATCAGAATTATTTTTTAGAGCAAGCTAAAAGTGACAGCTCTTAGATGTTTATACGAAAATAATCTGTCGCACTGACAAAAGTCCTTCAAAACGAACACCTAGTCGTGAAAATAAAGAAAAAGACTTGTGTCAATCCAGTAGATGCTTTCGCCCTGCCTTTGACATGAGTGTTCTGATGTAGCTACTGCAATCTCAGTTCAACACACGAACAACTGGTGACTTGTGTGGAAAAATTTAGAATCTTTTAAATGGCCCTGATTCATGTTTCTTTAGGTAAGTAATACAATAAGGTTTACAGATCGCTTAGTAAGCCTTATTAGCTGCTAAGATTTACGAGAAAAGGAAATTAACATGTGTCAAAGTTGTTCGCTTAGATATTACATGTTGAAATCGGCCCTAAACTCAGAGCTGCAAATACTTGGCTTCTAAATCAAGACAAAAGCGAAATTTTCATGACAGAAACCCTTCAAACAAACATAACACGGTTTGTCAAAACCGAAACTACTTACTTAGCGACTCACTGATATTGCAACAACTATTTAAAATATTTCCAACAGCATTCTAAGAGATGAGAACAAAAATATGCATATGAAAGTTTCGTGAAGCATAGAAAAGAAGGCGAAAACAAAAAAAGGAATTTAGCTCAATCGTATTCTAGAAATAAAAAGGAAAATTGGGGGTAGGTTTGCGGGCCGGTAAGGCAGATGCCACACATGGGCGAAAACTAACCAATGAAAAACATATACCCAAAAATGAGGTTACTTTAACACACACAGGAGGAGGTAAAGTTGAGAAATAAAACCACGTTATGCGGCCTGAAGTCAAAGCACTAGCAAGATGGTTAAGCTGACTAGTTCCTACAATTCATTGCTTTTGTCTTTGTACCAACATCCAGTAAGGAAATTAAAATATTTACAATACCTTCAAAATAATTCATGAACATTTGATTAGGCCAATGTGAACCAGTATCTTGTAGATGTAAGACGTCGTTAGGCAATTTTGGGAAGTGCTGCGCCCAATTTTCAAGGTTAGGAAGGCGCTGAATAAACCCATGTCATAGGCATTTATTGATAACCCTGACATTGGGCTCTGGGAAAAAAAGGTGACTTTTTTTCTCATTACTTATCAATTAAGTGATAACGCAGTACTTTTCGGAGCTTTGTGACAGACTCGTGAGGTCCACGCATTTACATACAATCAGTTACTAGACTGTGATTTGCCCTTGAAAGATGAGGCCGAAGAGGCAAATCTACATTTATAGCTTATTTTGCAGTCTGCCAAAATAGAGGAATAATATCAAGTAGAACTTACGCCAGTGGTTACAGACTTGGCACCTTTCTTAGTTGGAGCAGCTTTGCGCTTACGGAAGAAGATCATGGCGCCACGAGCAGCTCGAAGGGTTTTATGGGTGGTTGTGGTGACTATATCAGCGTATTCAAAAGGAGATGGATGTAGACCGCTTGAGATAAGGCCACTGATATGTGCCTGCAGTAAAAAATGAGTAATTTAACCAACTATTTTCTTTTAGAGGATTAGATATACTTAAAAATCTCGAATCAACCTGATTAGTTCAAACTTCCTTAAATTTAAATCGCACTTTAAAACGTTGTCCGCATTTTACCAGACAATCAGAGCTTGAGCTATATACCAAATTTTCTAGCACATGGGAAGAGCAGGGTCGTTTGCGCATGACTACATAACAATCAAACAATATAGAGGTTTTCGAAGTCAAAGACCCGAAAAAACACGAAGCATAAACCAAGCTACAAATATACAGATACATAAAGTGTACGAAGCATGAAAGATACTAAAATTATAGTTATTAGGAAGAATCGATTAGAGAAAAATGGACGACGTCAAATTAGCAAATGTTTAAAAACATGATCATCGAAACGCTATCAAAAGTTGCGAAACAGAAAGTGTTATTGCATATCAAGCAGCTAATCCGAATTTAACGGAAATCAAAGACTACATAAAAAATTCACCAGTAACATTAATTTACATGAGTTCGGGCATGAACATTGAGGTTTTCTTGAGAAAATAACAACGACAAGGCGTACTTCAATTTTCGGGGACAATTGAAGCAAAACTTGCTAGAACCAGACGTATGCTTCACTGAACTAAATAAAATTGCACGTTGGTAATTATGTGGAATTTGTTGAGTAGCACAGAAAATTACCATATCAACCATCATGATGGCTCCAACAGAGTCTGCAATCTGGCGGAATCTAGCGTAATCCATTTGACGTGGGTAGGCACTGGCTCCGACAACTATCATTTTTGGGCGGAACAATTTGGCGTTGGCCGCGAGAGTCTCGAAATCAATGAGACCAGTTGCCTTATCCACACAATAGGGCATCGATTCGAAATACAAAGAGGAAGCCGAAATCTTAAAATAAACAGACCAGGATATATTTCAATGATTTAGCAACAACTTTTGAAAACTCAAATCCTAATTCGCCCATAAGGAACGTGCAAATAAAACAGATATTTAATACGGTTGAGCACAACATTTAGTAACCTTTTTCCCACTTGGTGCGTAGAAGCCATGGGTGAGATGGCCGCCGTCAGGAAGGTTGAGACCCATAATACGACCATGTGGGCCAACCAAGCCTGTATAAACAGCCATATTTGCTGGAGAGCCACTGTATGGCTGAACATTAACACCCCAGTCCTCGGGCGAGAGTTTAAATAATTTCAACGCTCGTTCAATGCAGAGAGATTCCATTGCATCAACAACATCAACGCCGCCATAGTATCTAGGCGTTAAAAAGACATGGCATAACAAAGGGAAAAATTACCTAGCTCCAACAACTCCCTCCGAATATTTGTTGTGAAAGGCTGAGGAAAGTGCCGTCAAGACAGCCTCACTAGCAAAATTTTCAGATGCAATCAACTCTATACATGTGAGTTGACGCTGCTTTTCCTGTTGACACAGCTGAAAGATCTCCGGATCGACGGACTTTAGCATTGTCTTCTATTAACACAAGGGAAACGAAGTTGAACGTTATTCACGCGACTCACAAATGTGATGCAGTAAAACAACACTAGTTTTCTTGACTCGATTTGAAATACTGTGCATATAAATACAAAACAATGCTACATAACTTAAATGCACTCTAGAATAGCTACTAAAATTCAAACGAAAATTGAATTTGTACCTTTTAAATAAAATGAAATGAAGTTCTAATTGAAAGTACAGGTTGCAAGTAAACAAAGAGCATAATAAATTTTTGTAATTAAATCTATACTCCTTCACAAACTAATAATTAGAACCGAGTCATTTATTCAACTAATTTGTATTCGGATATTTTGGGAAATCACAGACCACTGCTCGTGAATAATTTCCACCTGCATATATATATACGTGAAACTATTTAATCAAAAGTTGTTCTTAGTGAACAATCTAGTCAAAGAACGAGGATCTGCATTTGAAGTGTTAGCATTTAGAATGATGGAATTTTGAAAAATGCCTCTTTTGGTTGATTAATTAAATCATGCAAAGTTATCTTCGTTCAATTGCCATTACGAAGCTATAATTCGATATACCCAATAGTAATACTGGACTTTAAAGTCTTGTGACTAATCTAAAATTGGCACAATCACTTAATTAGTAATGATTTCTTTTCCAAGCATCTTCTCTAACAAAATATTTGCAAATCGTCCAAATAAATTAATAACCGATGAACGATTTAATAAATGTTGTATCAGTTCAATAATATTTAGAACTTTGTTTAGCTAACGTCTTGTCTAATGATTTCCACATGACACACTTTGGTGGTAACTTCCATTATTCCCTAAATGCATTTGGTTAGAAAATTTGAAATTGTTTTGTAAACGCATGTTGAGAGGATCAAACAAAAAATTAAAGATGAGATATATTTGTGACTTAACGCTCTTTAAATCATCAGGACGTTTCAAGTGCCATTAGAGACCACTAAACTATGTGTGCAAACTTAAAACTGCGTATTTTTGAAATCATTTCCCCTACTTGACAGCTAAGCATACGGTGACTGCTGAAGGCTATTTTGCAAGTCTATGGGTCGAATGAATTTATTCGCATGCTTCAATTCAACTTGAATAGTGGTCGTCTTAGCAACAGACAAAAACCGAAAATTTCTTGCGGTCTCTCTGTGCATTTGTCTTAATGGACACCTAGTTTCAGTCGTCCACAGCGGTGTAGTAAAAAACTAACACTCATCAAAGTTTTTATATCCTTGCACAGGAATTAACATTCATTCCAGGAAAGAAAACCATGGCCCGATTTCTTATCTTTGCTGTCCTGACACAAAATCTATAACCAAAGTCACATTGTTACTTTCCGCATTTGCTGGCAACAGATCAGTGAAATTCGAAAATGCAATTTTTTGAGGTTAGGTTTTCATCAATCCTTCATAATAAGTATTTGCAATTTCCAAAGGCTGGGGCATTAACTACAGGGACTCCTTAAAATGACATTATTTTCTACCAAAGACCTCTTTTGACACCCAATCGAGTAAATGGATAGAGGTCATTGCCATGCTGTTGGTTACACTGCACCTAGTACTTCAACCTTTACTTTGGCCTGCCATACCGAGTTACCTGTGACCTGTTAGACCCACCAACATCACTCCAGAAACAGACGTGGAAGCTGACAAACCATTGACATATAATTCTGAGCGAGATGCCCGCCACTTATTATGTGGGTGCTGTCATTCACTATGGGCGAACTGCCATTACGGGCTGCTAACTAATCGGGAGGAATGTCCACGCAAGCCACGTGGTCGACGACTTGCCTAAAATTAAACCACCCTCTCAAAAGTCCTTCCTTGTGTTTGTATTGTGGTGTCTCCTTGAAGCAACCCGTAAGTAATTGCAATTTTGGCCTCTTTTCACTTGATAGATCGTTTCCACTTGCAGTTTCAATTGGTTTCAGAAAGTGTTGTGCAAACGCTTTATGCTGGAAGTGCACCTTTTGTCCGTCTGAAATGAACCTAATACTAGACCAAAGAAATGTTTGAGCCAATAATTATTGCCAAGAAAACCTTTAAATTCTAAATTCTCAAAAAAATTACGTAAAAGAACATCAAGCCTGCATAGAGACCCAAATTCAAGAAGAAGCTCTGACCGAGATCTTGGAAAAAGTAAAATGTTTATTTTCTTAGATGCCACAGCCTGAAATATTTATCACTAGTTATGAAAATAATGGCGCAAGAGGAAAAATTAGAACAAAAAGCACAAAGAAAGGAATGTCCTTCTTATAATTTAACATGGAGGAGATCCAGGGTGCCCACCAGAGTTAGGTCTTCGCCCTGCTGCGCTGGATGCGCGACTTCCGCGGTTGGATCCAACCACCTGTTGACGCTGTTCTTCCACGATCTGAACAAAGGTCTTTCCATTGGAGAGGACGAAAGGCTTTCCTTTTTCGGTCTCGTACTCATCAATAGCTGCTAAAGCTTCCTTTTCTGTTTTTTCTACTTCCTTCAGTAACCTCTTTTTTTCCTTTTCGGTTTTTAGTAGAATTCCGCCACGGTTGGAGAGGATTGCTGGGTCTTTCAGCCGCTGTTCCACCTGTTGAAGAGCTCTAAATGATAATTGGAAAGAGGCGATTGCCTCGTAGACACGACGATGCTGCCGAAAAACCACCTTAAGCTCCTCGATGCGGTGTTCAAGGTAGTCAACAAGTCCTTTGCCACCATCAACAGTTGCGGAGGCCTCAAGTTTCACTAGTTTCGACGTCTCCTGCTCCTCGAGACAGCAGGTGCGGGCGAGGTCGAGCAGTTCGCCTCTGACAACTGGAAGGTACGTTTGGATGGTTTGGAGGCGCTCTTTGCGGCAAGCATCTGCTTCCACCTACAGAATGGAAAACTTTTACAATGGCAACTTTAGATCTGCAATCACGTGACTTCTTTAGCGGTCTACTCCAGTCACCCTCCTTTCTTGTTGCTAATCCGTGTCTAAGTAGTGAAGTGACAGCTTCTATACATTCATGCGTGCGAGCCATCTGCTGACCGATCCTATTTGCTTCTACCATGCGCTGTGTTTTCTAAGTATTTAGCGGATCTCAACAAAGAAGGCTGAGTGAATCTAACATAGCTAGGTGTTTTACTTTCTTGGGAAAATCTCAAACATCGCGTGTGACACTAAAAATTGTCTTTACAGAAGTGCATTTTTCAAAGAAAAAAAGTCTGGAGTGTTCTGACTTGAGGTAAACGAAAAGTGCGTGCGTACACCTAATCACCTGATTCACTGTTTTGCCAGCGAAATTCTTTAAAGACAATTTCTTCTCTATCTGTTCTAACCGTCATTTTCTCATCCCTACGTGTTTTGTAAACCTGGCCACATAACTGCGTACTCATGACACTGGGCAATTCTACATTCATTAGTCGCTTTAAAATAATTCAATTCTTAGCATTGCAATTTAGAGCTTATTTTAAAATTTTGCACATAATAAGTAATGTGTGGTGGAATCAGTCAAAGGTGCTCTCAAGTACCTCGGCTTAAGTAAGGAGCTCGCGATGGCGTAGCACAGGAATCAAACGTAATGCTACATTAAGATATCGTTCCATGAAAACTGACAGGTTGGATTTTGTTGGATTTGGGATAGTCACGTGTGAGTCCCGTTGAAATCGAGACTAACGCCCTGTTAAATTATTGCCAATTGACAATCTACACCATGTCGAAATGCTAACGTCAATAGTCGCAGCATTCAAATGCGTGACCTCTTCATTTGCAAGTATAATTTGTCCTGTCATCAACAAGATGATGCGTTCGAATCGATTAAATGGGCCTTTGGACGGGACCGCAAGAACGACAATTGATTTGTGAATGTTTGTCTAGACGCTTTTACCCTGGCGGTGCACTTTGATAGAGGGTAATGCGCATTTGTAGCCCTCTGAAGCCGTAAGTCTCAAAGCTTATGAAATTAAACAACAATCGAGGTGATACTTTAACGGCGTTAACAAGTGGGTCCCAATTTATGCTTTAGTATTTTCTTGGTGGTTGAAGATGTCGACCAATACAAACACCCGCAGTACATTTGCAGTTATCAAATGCACTTATTGTAAACAAAACGATGTATTTCCGGGTGGTTTATAAAACCGTGGACGTTGGGCTTAACAGTATCTGAAGCAATTTTGGTGTTTGTTAATCACACGGTTTTTAGACGGTTACGACTTCCTCTTGAATGTTCAAGGGAGAAATGACGTTGCCTCAGCAACTATAAGCATTAAAAAAATATGCGCTTTCGTCTCACAAAATGTCACATTATCATATATTTTGCCCGTTAAAAAAGCGTTTTACTTACAATGTTTATGGACCAAGTAAATAAAAAAAAATTAGGTAAAACAATACTACGATTACTATGGGCAGAAATCGATTAGATGTGCGTTTACTTTGTGGCCCTCAGGAAATGCGAAATCCAAGCTTGTCAACTCTCATTGAGGTGAATGGGTTTCCACAGGACACCGCTTCCTAGCGGGACATGGCGATCTGAGTAATCAGTATTCTGCTTGTACACCGATGTCAACCACTAAATTTCAACACACTGCCTAGAAAGTTATATCACACTTTGATACAGTTCTCAGATTCGTGAATTGTTTTTATTATATAAATAGTTAAGGCTTCCAGGACACCATAATCAATTCTGCAACTTAACTTTGTGTTAGAAATCTCACCATTTTTAAGTAAACCACGTCGATTTCACGTCGATTTTGAAACCAGGATGGTTTAAAACACAAACCTGAGGTATTCAGCAACCGATGCAAACAAAGCCTTACTTCGAGTAATTCGAGGGACTGAGGAGTAAAGCCTTCGCACTTTCTAAGGAACGTCTCCTGTTCATCGGCTGGCTTGTCCAGACGGTTCCACATGCTGGCGAGGTAGGAGCGAAGTTCCTCGCAAGTTCCAACCAATCGGGCTTTCTCCTTAACCAAGCGCAGGCGCATTTCTTTCAACTCCTCGAAACGAAAATTTCGAATGTTAACCTTCCACGTGACAAGCTATTACATAGCTAGAAGACCCTCGATGCGATGATGCTCTACGACAACGCAACGGAAAGTTCTGCGTAGGTGACAGCACTAACGCAATTACTGTTCAACTGCTTTGAATCAAAACATCACCCATTTCGTAAAGATGTTTTTGAATGTAGACACGATGCTTGAACATGAAACACAGTGATACGAGGCCACGATTGGTTGCCTTAGAAATTCACCTTGCCTGAAACAAAGGCATGTGACACCATGCACGTGCGTTATGACAATCAGGTGTTAGGGTTTAGATGCAGCAACTACTGCTTGAAAAGTCCAAGTGACGTAATTCAGTGGGTCAGGCACAACGAAAGATCAACGACACCGAAGGTAGATGAATAGTTATCTTAAGGTCTTTTTAACTCCTAGTATCCTCGAAAAAAAAAATTAAGGGCTGAATTTATCAACCATTTTATACAAATTAATCTCATCACTAAAGACAACCATAATTGGCTTCCCTTCCAATGCAGTCAGAATCATAAGTGTCCAGTAGACAAACTTGCCCTTCCCAATACAACCGATTTGCCGGATGCTCGAAGTGGAGCAAATGGTTAATAACTTAAGTGTGTTGTAGTAGCTGAGCTAGGACTACCTCACAACCCTCTAGTTAACACTTCGTTACAACACGAGGAGGGGGTGAGAGGAGGCGACAAAGAACGCGACCGTTTATTGGTGTCACACCAGCCAAGTGGTTTTGTGTGCGTATGAGCACGCGTGAGTAACAGGCGAATGCTAACAGAAGCCAAAAACAAAGAGATGAGTCATTGGTACACTCGAGCCGTCATGCACGCATCACTCACGCTAGGTGGATGTCGCTCACTACGGTGTCTTCTTGGTTGTCGCTACGTCTGGATCAACACTAAGTTGTGCTTGAACATCTCTCTATTTACACAATTGGTGGGTCCGAAAAAAATACATGAGTGGCTAGACCGGTAAATTGGTCATCATTCTTGCATAAAGCGTGAAGAGTAAACAGTGACTTGCCCAGATGCTAATATATGTCAGGTAGATACTCTCAGAGAGCATCAATCTATGCTCACTTTTACACATCAGCTGAAACCAAAATGTGGAAAGTGGGTCAGAGTTCACTCATGATTTTGTAGAGGAGCCACTGTTTTATCGGAGAGACTGTAAACGACTTCTTGGTGGTTCTTAAACGATAACCTTAAATCCTACAATGCTATCGAAAATGGTTAGGATAATGAATTAAGATAGTTCTCCGGTACTTGCGTGCCAGATAAAACCAATCTGTGATTAGTAACTCGTAGACGGCTTTACCGAAATAGGCCAAAGAAATCGGTTGTTACCTCCAAGTCGGCATCATTCGGAAGAACTCCTTTCATCGTTCCGGCAATACGCTTAATCTCGTCGTCGACGTTGAACATTTCTTCGCACCCATTCATGCTACCTTCTGAATTGCCTTCTCTTGCCTCCTCATCGACCTGAAGCAGTTCCTTTTCACGAGGTGATTTCACTTCGTAGGCGATCTCAGCAGCTATCCGGCGAATATCGCTTTGCAGAGCGTTCATTTGAGAAATAAGGGGACCCAGGGTTGCATTGTTCTCCGCCAGAATGGCCTGCAGAGTGCTTATGTCTCCCTCAGAAGGGACGTCGGTGGCTAAGGAAGAAATGGTCCTTTTAGCAGCTTACAAACAGATCCACCCAAAAAGACCTATGCAAGCAGGATCTGTCCAGGTAGAAATTTAAAAGGAAAACAGTAATTTATGCCAATGAATACATAATTAACTCCAAGAAAACCCTTGCTTGTAGATTTCCAGCAGCCAACAATGTTAGTGGTACCCTAGTCTAGCTGGATGATTATGTGGAGATGGCCTGATGGACTCAAAACAATCTGTTTGACGTTGCTAATAAAATACAAATTTAAATTCGTCTTAAAGACATCGATTTAGCTGCGGTGGTTTGGATAAGTTCGAAGCCTGACACCTTTGGTACCAGGTTAAAACTCCTTTGCATCAAGTAGACGAGCTTAAATGAACATCAACTTTTGAAACTGGACACCCGTCCCGGATTCTGGCTACATGACCGTGACTAGCCCTACTCATGGACGAAAAAAAACACCCTACGGAAATGTGGAAAAACACATTGATGACATGCATCGAATGCTGACTTGGTTTGGTTTGTGGTTGACAACTTTAGTAAACCTCAGTTTTTCCAAAATGAAAGCCCCTATCAGACTGTCAAAGAAAACTCAACCCATCCCTTTAATTAAAGGTAAAACCCGACTTAAATCTAAATTGACGCTTGCGTGATGAACTAGGTGGCCAGCCAACTGCTGCGCTTAGGCGTGGACGCAGATATGCAGCCAATCAGAAATAAGCGGCATTTGTATCGATTAGCTTGCCAAGAACAGCGGTACAAGCTTAGCTCGTTCAATAATAAGGATGGCAGTCAGCGCTCTGCTCTAGAGCGCTAGCGAACTAAAGCAGGTAAACAGTGAAAAAAAACTGGCTTTAAACAAACCTTGGATATTTTGAATCGCGGCTAACTGTTGCTTGATAAATCCAGCATCGCGTCCTAGTTGTAGACTTGACTTGATAATCTCGCAGCACAATCGCCTAAGCTCCTCTTTTCGTCTTACTTTTTCCTGCTCAAGTTCTGCAACCTTATTGGTAAGGTCCTAAAACAAAATCTCGAGGTTGTCCGATTACTTGGCTCAGGCAGCAGGGGGCACCAACCATCATGTTACAATCATAACCTATTACACCAGTGGCAATGTCATAAGCATGTTTGGATAGTAAGCGGATCTTATGAGATTGTCTGGAGAAAATTATTAGTAACCCCAACCTCTCACACAAATACTCGCATCTGCATAAACAATCTTTCACAAATGGGTATGACAACAAATAAACGGCTGCCTAAGTTGTAGTTTTATGCCTCATCAATGTCGTCAGGTTTGCGAAGGCAATCTGTCAATCACAATAGGTCTAAGACTTCAGCATCTTTACGACAATCTCCAGGTCGCAATGCACAGTTCCGGGCTACTAGTGCGAACAGTTAAATGTGTGGTGTTCGTCAGCCCCGTAATTCCGGTTCGAAGTTCGGTTTCCTTTAAAGATGGTAGTTTACATCAAATTGAGAAAAAAATTAAGGAGGCTAATTGTAAGCGGTGAAGCGTAGATGATGTTAATCTTACTTTTGAACAAACCCTCTAGTATATAACAAGGCTGCTTTTGTAAAGGGATACTTGCCGACAAAAGATGAAAAAGCGCGTTATTTCAATTAAGGGTGGATCTATGCTTAGGCATTGTGGCAAGAAGTCAAAAACAGTCCACTTCCAAGGCGATTTTCCCCATGTGCCTATTCAAAACTAGCATTACCTAGACCTGAAATCATGCCTTTGTAGACCAACTGTTTAAAAATGTCCATTTGCAGAAAAAAATGAATTTAACATTGCGTAATTTATGAACCAAGTTACCATTTTATCTCGTTAACAACTCAGACGCACCTCGGCATTAGGATTCATTTGATTCATAGGAAATGATTAAAGTGATTTAATTTGAGAAATCAGAGTTCTTTAGATTTTAAAAGCCAAGTTCGTTTGTATCAAGGTAATCATCTTCATGACTTCCTTTAGAAGGCAATGTTTTTAATGAGTCACAACTCATGCAGGAAGAAGGAAAACTATCTTCTTGATCAAGTATTATGTTTAATGGTGAGCTCCCATACCTCAACGATGTAGTAATAACGGTTGTTCTGTTTTATTTTCTGAAATTTACTTGAATAAATTTGAACTTGTAACCACAATTAACCGTGGAAATTTACGTTTAAACATGGTAATCATTGAAAGCCCTATGATCGACATAATCTAATGAAATTCAGTAATTGTTTTGAGAATATAACTAAGTACTATTAACTTGAATAGTATTTCTCGAAACCTATGACTTGCGACTGCAAATTGGTTGTTTGAATTGGCTGATAATTTTTTATCGCCATAGGATTTGCACGTGCATACAGGAACCCCCGAGAATGAAAGTGGTAAAACCTTTTAGACAGTCGTAACTATTTCAAATTTGGCGGCAATATGTACGTAAACGCAAATCGCAGACTAACGAAATGGAAGAATGCCCAAATGCCATCATCATTTTAGAAGCATAACATAGTGAATTTAATGTGAGGAACCAAAAAAGTATTAGGCACGACAGGTTAATTAAATACTACTCTTTTCCGGTACAACATTGAAAGAACAATCTGGAATATCTCTTTTGCTTTAAAGTGAACAGTCAAATAATAAACACAAGAGATATGTGTAAATGAATACGATTCCTTTTTCGTGCAGTCACATTGGGGGGAGAAAATTAGGAGACATTTCAGTTTTTCCGAGGCAAGTGTTATACGGAGTAGTTTGAGACGCACTTGGGCTAGAAGGCGCCTCTATGCCAGACTGTTGATTTGGTTTAAACGAATAATCTGCTTCAACTTGTAAAGGTTTTACGCGGTCGCTTCTACCTTCAGGCAAAATAAAAAGTCTTCCAACTCAACGAAGGCCCTAATTCTGCTAAACAATGCAATTTGTTTGTTTTAACGAAGCAATTTTGAACGAACCAGGGCAGAAGCAAAGCTAGCACATAACAGCGTCGGTTGTACATTTGGCAGTCCCGTTTTTTATGTCACAAAGCGCTGTCCACTAGTGTCTTTAGGGCTTGTGATGGCCAGTTAAGACAGGCCTGTGTGTTTGGAGAAAAACAGTTTTCAACCCAACCGCCATCTGCATGTTTGTGCGCTTGAGGATAGCGTCCACTTACAACACCAAGTTTTAAGCTAAAATGACCCAAATTCTCTGTAGACAACATTGGAATCGTAAGTCACACAAACCGCGGCTCCTCAGGTCGTATAAAATGTTTTTGTCCTCTACCTGAAAATGACATTAAGAAATGTGAATTCATATCTAATGAGGCCAACTTCATGTAAACAAATGATTCACTGACCACGTCCTCAAGCCAAATCTTGTTCTTTCAAAATCCGACCCTTATGAGGAACCTACCTCTTTAATTGACCACCATCTTTAGCAAGTCGTGTAACAACGCTGATGTCTTTGGATCAGCCATTCAAGTTTTTTGGATCAAAATCTCTCCCGACTTTGGTATTAACTGGGGATGGTTTCAGTGGTCACTTCGGGCCCAGTTAAAATATTTATGAATGTGTGTTTTATATTTCTTTTTTCGATAAAATACACATCTCTACTATATTTCCATCAACTGTTTGTTTATATTAAAAAATACAATCAGGTGACTGATTTGCATTTTGCATCCTTTGGTAAGTTCGCTTGAGTGTTGCCATTTGAAAGGAAAACGTAATGTTTTAATAAACTCAACTTGAGACACAACGACAATATATCAGACCCTCTCGGGGTTAAACCTACAAAGTTTTGAATGAGTTTTGAACTATCAACTAAAAGCCATTTGGAAGGTCGTTAGTGCGAATTACGTTTACGAACCATTTGCTTACCTGTTTCCTTTTAAAGCAGATAAAGTTCTTTGAAATAAAATCTGAAGAATTTGATTCTCCAAACGGATTTTAGCTCACAAATTGCATGTAAATGGGTTATTAATCGACAATCAAGTTAAGCATAATGGGGCTAGGTGCGACCTTGCGAATAACCCAGATGAGGACGTGACCTGTAAACACGGTGACGCCTTGAGGCACCTATTCGGATCAAAAATGTTGCATGGCGTATTAAGACAGGAGACCCAACAAAAATGGGAGCAAGCGGACACAGCAATTACTGGTTTCCTGACTGGCACTGCTCAAACCATTGGGACCAAAATTTCCTAAATTTATGAGTTCGCACTCCCTGAGCTTTCACAACTAAACGGGAAAACAATAATCGTTGTGGTACAAAAGTAAAGAAACCTCAAAATATATCCAGGAGACTAATTGTAGCGAAAATATCAAGAAGCTCTTTAAACATGTTTATGGATCAAAGTGTTTCTTTGACTTAGTAAGAACACCACTGAGTTGGTTTAATCAATAATATGACTGTAATTGAATGTTAATAACAGCAGGTTTAGCTTAGCAATTAAAAAACTTTGTGAATTTAATTCTAATAACAAAATGTAACATTTAATCACCTTTTCAGTGCAAGGTCCGGCAGACTCACACGCCTTTTTTCGCAATGTAAGTAGCACAGGCTAATTCGAAAAATTGCAGGTGGCCCAAGGCTCATTTAAAAAGCTGGAATTCCTTCAGGAAATATGTGGTGTCAGTGCCAATAAACCCGGCACGTTTTTGTTTGAGAAGAGGGACAGACTTCGATAAACTAACTTGATAAATTACATCAACTGCTTAAACACCCTGAATAGTAGTGACTAGAGTATAAAATGCAAAATCACGTCGGAAGTGTGAATGTATGAGGTCACAATACTGGTTATTAAGCAGTTGTACAGCATATCCATGCAAATGACAGCAGACAACACCAAAAACTTGTATCTTACACCTATGCCATTGAAGTGACCTACTTGGAGTAGTTGGCACGAGGTCAACCCGAGAGCTGGAAAGTAGGGTGGCAGTCCAAGGGCTGCACAACACTCCGAGACCCGCTGACGTAGAGCCTCAATTTTACCGTTCATTTCCGTGACCAAGTCGTTCTCCGCTTTGATGAAGTCAACGAAAGCTGCACGACAAGACTTCACGAGCGCTGCCATTTTCCTCTCCATCTCAGCCGGACCGTAACCTGGATTGGGGATTGGTGAATCGTGGGGAGTAAATGCTAACATTAGGGTGTTTGGATTTCCAAAATGGAATAATATGAACCAGTGATCATCCGTACAATAAGTAGATGGGACGATTCCAAGAATCAGTTGAATAAGTGACACTCGTCAACAAAAACGCTCGATGACGAAAGGGGCACGATTTCTGTCTGGTGGATGAAGGATAATTGGTTTTCCTTGATTAAACAAGTTCTGCTCCCCAACGCATTTTCTCCCATGCAAACTTAATGTCAGCGTGGGTAGGCGCCTTACCCCTAATTTACCGTCTAGCATCATTTTTAATTCAAAGATCAGCTCGTGAATTTTCAGAGAAAGCATAAAAATTTTAGTCTGAACATCTACATTTCTTTTGCTGGAAGCTTGGATTTGAAGACATGGGCACACATATTGGTCCCTGCCGGGTTCTTAAAAGGTTTCTTTTTAATTAGCTTCCTCCATTTAATCTGGAGTCGAGTGACATGGCAACTGACCCTAAAAGCAGGTTACTTTTGTCTAAGATTGTTCGAGCTTTATAGCCCTTTATTTAAGTATTTGTAAACGCCATTATCTGTGGATAAAGTCGAATTCAGCAACAACGTCTACCAGTTTTCTGTCAAGTTCTGCAGCAGGTGGCTTTCGCTAGAATGTATTTGAATAACTAAACAGATTTTACAAATGTTATTTACTTTTTCCTGAAGAACTCCTTTGGTTAGTAGTTCTCTCCTCAGACCCAGGTCTAACTTTGCGTCTGTACACAGTACAAACCAAATTTGTGCCATCTAAACAATGCTCTGCGCCTCGCTGCGCCTACTGCCGTAGTGAAAATTTATAGCACTATTATGTTTTAAATCACAACGCTTGGTTTAGTCATGGCTGTTTCAGTTTTGCTCGAAAGGCGACACAATATCCTCTCCACTAACGATTTCTTGCAGTGTCATTGCAAAGGCGTTTATTGGTTCATAAATGGCGCGTTTTTATCTAGCTATTTGACTCCATTTCTCCCAAACATTTTAAATTAGGCGAACTTAAGCCCTTCAGAGTTAAATTTTCGATTTAAAAATCTCACATTAAATAACGTAGTACTCCATTTTGGCCGTGAAGATGGTAAAAACCAGGTCAGATGAAGGATTGTTCAATTTGATATATTCCTGGTGCACCGTTAACTTACCAGGACCAAGTTACCTTGAGTTAAAAATCTGTAGTAGCGTTTTTTTGCAAAGTTTAAAAAGAAAATCTCCAAGCAATTTATCTGACCTACACGAGCTCTCATCGTCAAATCTATTAACAAAGCAACCCTCCTCAGTCCTAAAGTAACTTGTGAGTAGGTAAAACTTGTTGTAGAAATAAAAGCGTCGTCATGAAGGCAGCATTTAGTCTAAACAACTAAAAGAAAGTCTAGGGGTTTTTCAAAATGATGCAAAGTGCTTACACGAAGACGTCACTCAATTTTACCGGTTTTATTGCACGGCTAGTAAACAACGAATAAAGTGGGGGTGGGATCGTATTTCAGACAGTAGTCACTTAACATGATTTTAGTAAACATGAATAGCATGCCTAATCGATAAGTGCTTTTAGTGACTCTAAACTTTCTCACGTGTGTAAATATCTGTGGTCCTAACTGACAGCAAAATTATGGTAAGGTCGAATCACTGGACTGTTGAACCGTAACCTTTCCGTTTACGACTAGAAAAACAACCAATGTTTTTAGCACAATTGACACTTTTGCTCTTATGATCGCTAGCACTTCAGTGACAAACACTCAGCCTTTTGAAATAAAAAAAAGGACTAAGAAAAACCTTAAACAGACGAAATCACTAATTTTAAACCGTCATTAAGATACCTCAGGAATTACTTTCTGTTACGTTCGCCCGTAACAAAGAGGAAACCACTCAAATAACGGTACCAGATCCCTAGCTGAAGCTAGAACCGACCCTCCCAGGCTAATACAAGTACAAGACCAGAGCTTGTGTAGAGAGCTTTATTCACGTCAATCACGTGCGGAGTGCAGTATCGAAAACGAAAGTGAAACTACTTCAACTCAGGGTTGACTTTGACTTGATAAAAAGCGTAACAAAACAAATGTTAGTGAATAAAATGTAAATAGCATCAGAAACCAATCTTGGGGAACCGTGGATCTCCAACACTCTCAACACATGCCGAGACTACTGCAGGTTTTCACGCATGTGCGTCATCTACAACACAATGCGTTTAACTGAATTGTTGCCTCAGGGAGGTGCGAATCCACCTCAAAGCTGTGGGTTTGCAAGCAGCCAATCCATTAAATCGGGGCGTGCACACAGTTACTGCTGTGACTCATGCATTATCGTCTCTAGGGTAACCCGGACGAAGCTACAGCTATGTTGACTCTGTCCGATGCCTTTTTTGGCAACGTCACTTGCATCAAAAGAGCTTGACACAGGCGGCGAGTTTAAAGCAAAAAAATCTGAAACACTGGTATAATGCCGAATCGCACACAAACTTAGACTGCTGTTTAACTGTAGGATCATTTAGAGAGCATGTTTTTGGGAAAATTTGGGGATGATCCATATTCAGAACCTGCTGCGTCAGACTTAATTTAAAGTAATTTACTGTAATGCATAAAGTCTAAACTGAAGCGAACCAGCCGGTACAAAGTCAAACGGTGGTTGGAAATAAAAAAAACCTCAACCGTGGTGGTAGTTGATACAAAGTGCAATATAAGTGCATCGTCGAGCTGAAAAAACGATGCTTGCCCGGATGTGTGAAAGCAGTTTCATAAGGCAACGTATAAATGAGCATTTCGGCAAATTCAATCTTTTAGATTTCCATGCACACTATGAGTCCACAAATATGCGTTTCACATGGCGGAAAGGCGTCAGCGGATGTGAGGCGTCACTAAGACCATTCGAGAAGTGTATGCTTAGGTATTTTTGAGGTGACGGGGTTCGTTTTTGTTTGAGTGGCCACCAACTCGTGCTGTAATCAAGAACATGGGCCTTATTTCTAAGAAACTGGATCTTATGGCTTCTTAGATTACAAAAATGAAATGCCGCAACACACAAGCGCATTAGCATGCCTTGATTTTTCGTAGATTTTGCTAATTTTGAAAATGCGTTTGGCGAAAGGGAGATTTAGATCGGTCGCAGTGGAAAGTATGTGTAAAGAGTTGCGATTTGTTTGAAATGGTGGAGCCAGAATTGGGAGAATTATTCCCAAGTAACAATTAACCATGATTTGCAACGCTCGTCTGTTTTCCAGGCTCTGTAACTTTCAGCCCCCATTTAAAAAGGTAATATACACGATAAAAAATTTCCAAAAATCTGAAATTTCTTTGTTTTGACAACAATATTAACCTCAAAGAAGTCAAAAAAAATAAATCTAATGGAAAAATTGCTATTTTAACAGTTAAACTACTTACGTAAGCGAATTTTTTAGATGGAAATTATTAATTTAGCCTACAAGGAGAGAATCATTACAAGAGCACTTTTTTGCACTTTAATGCCAAAGCTACGATGGTTGACGAGCTATTTAACATCATCGACACTCAGCTCTCGTGTGCATTAGCAAACTCCTGTCATACTGCAGACACTATCGTCTGTGTGGTGCAGATCAATTTTCGAAAAAAAAGGACTCTGAAAATCAATTTACTTTTGTACTTTTCTGCAATTAACTTCAGTTAATTTGATCAATGTGTGCCTGAAATAAAATTAAATCTGCCGATTTTCCCGTACCTTAAACGGTAGTATTGTGTTGGTTACCAGAATTCCGAGAACGTATGCTGTGGATGCTTGATGCCCTGCTTACTGGGCGATCGGCCGCGCATTTGTGATCAGAAGGATGCTTAGAATGTTTGGCTGAACTTCGTTATTATCTGTGTGGTTTGTACATACGTCAGCATGAACGATTGAAATCATGTAAGAACTTCCAACTTAGTCACATGGTTAGATTCGATGCCCTCATTTTACGTGGGTGCACAGTTGCAACTTTTCAAGGTAATTTAGGGTAAAATTCTGAATTAATGATAAATCATTTTGTGTCGGTTTACTTAGTTAGCTAAAAAAGAATCTGGAGTGATAAGGAATCTGGGCAATTCCCTTTAAATCAAATTCGAACATTTTTTATCGAGGACAACTCAATACCAGCTTTGCTTGCAACTTTTCGAAACGAATTCCTATTTGTTACAACTCATTTTATCCCTTTCCACAAAAGCCAAAAACTCCCTTTTTTATTGCAGTAATTCCAATTCACCAAGTTTAAATGAAAAAAAAAGGCAATTGGTGCAGTTCAAGCATTTAATATTGCAACCTATGTACACGAAAGCCCTTCACACTAACAAGAAATCACTACACAACGTCAAATCGCCAAACAATCTTAATCACTTTTTTTAAATTTATTTACGTAGATGATGTGAATCAAATGTTTCCGTCTTGCATTATTTTTTGGACAAAAATTAGAGGAAGGGGCATTTTTTATGTTCCAAGCGGTAAATTATTTGGGTGGAAAAAAGTCGTTGACGTTTTTTATGTATTCACAGACCTTTATAAATTGAATGACAAAAGTTGCAAAACACAAGGCCAGCTAATGTGCCTCTCGTGTAATTCGATCAAGTTACGATCACGAACTCACCAACGTAATTCCATATTTTCATTAAATCCTCTGCCTGCTGGTAAACCCCACCAGATATCTGCGCACATATGGATTCTGTGTCCATCGGACCAAATGATGCAGATACGAGCCCGTTCGTCCAGGTGTCAGCGGCGATTGCGATTGCGAGAAGGCGCGATTGCCAACTCGTGTCCAGCATCCCTACATCGCTCTGATTGGCCACCACATGGACCAATGGATCACGGCCGCAAGATGTACCACGTTTAAGTAATGCCGTCGAAGTTCACTGAAAGGCAATTAGGACATTGACATTATGTAATGCGCACATATCTGACACTTCACTTGTAAAGCCTTATCTCTCTGGAATTGGGATGGAATGGAATTGTTGATGTCTAAGACGATGATGACTGTGACTGGTGAAAAAGAGCGAAAACTATCCCAAACCGTACTCAGTTTCATTTTTAAACTCATTGTATTCGGTACATTAGTTGCGTCATGGTTTTTAGCAGATTTAATCATTTGCATTTATTGTAAAGCCACCGTTGCATGATTAGGAAACAGATCAAACTATACTGACAGAATACAAACGCGCGTCAAGTGGATCGGTCCATGGTGTGTGCCTTGATGCAATAAGCCCAGCATTTGAATGACCCATTCCATATCTACGGTGAGTCCCAATTCATGCTAATACATATAAAAAGTTGAAACTTATAATTGCATTCTGACAAGTTAAACCCACTGACCCTACGCGAATTTCTGAATGTGGTTGTACGAAGCGTGGGAAACACAGTCATCGCACATAATTTAAAAATAAACATCACATAAACCCTCTGACTGAGAAGGTTTTCTTGATATATTTAAAAAGCTTGAAGTTTCCCTCATTACCATCGAAAAAATATTAGCAGGGACACAACCGCCAAATTCTAGCAATGTGTTTGACGACTATTTCAGGCAAAAGTCCTCAGCATACATTTCGAATGGTGGCAAGGACGAGCCCTATTATACCGGACCCTTGACTGATTCCGCTTGATTTCGGCAAGTCGTGGCATTTTTTTGCTCGACTCGCGTCCAAACGCCCATTTTCTGTTTACTTTCAAAGTACTTCACTAAGTCACAAAACGGAGCACGGGATTTTGCACAACTCAAGCATTGAATTTTTCACTAATTCGTAAATCTCTCGACTTCCGAAGTGGTTACTCACACGTAACACCTATCAGAACAATCCACTGATGGTCTCAAATGTCCAGTCTTTTCTAAATGACAAAAGAGAAGCCTCGTAGATTTGTCATGGGTGTGGGTGAATGAAGATTAACAACGGCCGACAGGTATAAGGAATACGTCTTTTGATAAATGAGCCTAGATTCGTCTCTCTTTCCTAGGATTTAATTTATTGGATATGAATGCAAGGACTTCGAAAGTGTTCATTTTCACCCCGTGACACTTTTGTTGAGGTCATCTATTTAGGATCCTTAACTTTTGACTTTGTGGGCTTAGTTCGAGCACCTTGCGTTTAAGCCCAGTGTTAGACATGCCGAATAAAATTGCTTGTGTTATGGTTATTTTACAGGCAAACTCTCACGCATTAACTTCAAAAAAATGTATCCGATCCTTCTTACATAAGTGCAGGAAGCTTGCGATAATTTTCGAAGGTGTCAACATCGACTTATATATAGTAAGCCCTGATTCTAAGTGAATCACCAACGCGAGAAATATATTTGTGAAATTGGAAGTTATGTGCCCTAATTACAGACTTGCTGACTGATGAAAGTGGGGAGCGTGCATCGTTGATGAACATACAGATACAAAAACATTTGTTATCAGACAACGGAAGGTAAGTGGTTTATAATTTCAGATGCTGGCCAGGGCATGTGGCAATAAGCTTGGAGTGGTCGAGGCTGCTGGCTGCAAAGTCCTTGCACCCAATTTGTTATTTGTCTTCTTTTCTGGTTCCACTTGATTTAAGCCAAAACGCACAATGGCACCCAAATGCCACATATCTCAGAAATGTAGGGTTATACTATTTTTAAACAACGTTGCAAGAGATGGTCTGTTCGGCCTGCACATTAAACTCTGAAAAAAATCAATCATGCGTGCATCAACATTTTCGCACACAAAAGTATGGCCTTAAAAACGAACCTTGCAAGCCATCAGATCCTTTCCAATGATTCTGAAAAATTACCTGGTTAATCAAGATCGATTAGGTTACCTGTCTGATTAGCGCTATTCCTCCGTAACTGTTGGTTTGGTCTGAAAAGTTCGAGTAGAGCATTTCACCCGTTTGGCACTCTAAACTGTAATAGGTATCAACTACGCAAGTCTTGCCCTGCAAATCCTACCGTGTCATCACACAGCATCATAAATGCATGTCTAACATGCAGTGAAATGAATCAAAAGTAATGTTTTCTACTTAATGCAACCCTAAACATTAACACACTGAATTAACACACTTTTTTACTGGCACTGAAAAGTGCCTGGGTAGGGTCACGGCAGTGTTCCAGGAATTTTGTGCCCTTGATGCGGTAACAACTGAAACATTCCCACGAATTAGGACACGGAGGTTTCTTGTTTCATTTAATGCTAGTTCTAAAAATACTGGCTATTTGGTTCATTCTAAAGTATTATATTCAGTGAGTGTTGGTTTGAATGAAAGCTCAAGATTTATGATCAATTACCCTCGCCAGTCTACAATAAATGACATATTACTGATTAGGTATAACATAAATACACAACGAATTGATATAAATCAAGTAGGTTTTCCACGTAAGTGTTTATAAAAAGGTCTTTCAAGTCATAAACCTTAAAAATTAGATAAACAAGGATTTTCATAACTCCATTGGAAAAATTATTGCGAAGTGTCGTCGTGGAGTTTTCTGCTGTTTTTGGAATCAGACTTGAGCCCACATTTAACTAATATGGTCAGCAGCTGACGTTATACTGTGTATTCACAGGCTATAATAAACACTTTTGACCATGACTTCTTGAATCTGTGCTTCGATGCTCAGAATCGCAAACTCGTGGCGAGCACCAAGCAAGCACAGTTAGCAGTCGTGAGTAAACATGACAAAGTTGGTTTACGTGAATGCACTTCACGTAACTGTGTTCGTTCAGGGATGGATGGCTAGCCGATCCTACATAAACTGACTTTTTGCTTTGTACACACACATCATTATTGCTAGATTAAATTTGTTAAGCTGTGCGCCATCTGCATTCTTTCTCTTTCTTCGGTCGGGCCATGTCGACGCCAATTGTCGGCCCTGGTGTGGTTTTCTAACCGTGCCAGGGGGTCTGCGGCAGGACTGGTGACTATAACGTGGTCATCATGAAAGCAAACCTTCAATTATCTTAAAAGGAATCAGCCTAAAACAGCCTCCCTTCTGGCCGAATTCCACTCCGTGTTGGTTCGCCGATGTGGACGCGCAACTTCGTGGCGCTCGCATTGTCAATTAACTTGCTAAATGCTCTCAACTTTTCCCTACGTTGAGTAGGGAATTGGTCAACGAGGTTTCAGACGCACTGCTTTACCCCAAAAACGACTTTCCTTACGACCAGTTAAAGGCGGCAATTCTAAAGCGTACTCAACCGAACACATCGGAACGCATTAATCAACTTTTATCCCACTATGACTCGGGAGACTTGAAGCCTACCCAGATTTTGAGGAAGATGTGTCAACTCTCCAGCGACAAACCTTTACAAGGTGCATTTTGGAAATGATTTTTCTCATACGACTTCCAAGCAAAATCCAACCCACCCTTGTTACCATGGTTGAATCGTCAACACTAAAACAGTTGGCAGATACCGCAGACCTCATATTACAAGCGACGAAGTCGGCTCACGTAGCCGAAATTGACCCAAGACTCCAAAGAAAATAGAATGCCTTTTTGCCCGTGGGCGCGAGCGAAACCCTATGTCCTTGGAGAGTCGCCTAGACAGGATCGAGGCAGAAATCAATGCATTGGCAATCAACGGTTCACGAGGGAGAAGATACAACTCATTTAGGTGGAAGGGCTCACATTTTCGTCGCAGGTCCTCGTCACGCTGCTCGTCCAAAGGTTTGTGTTGGCGTCACGAAACCTTCGGTTTAGACCCCCGTGTAAGGACGCTTCTACAGACTCTCTCACACAGTCGGGAAACGAGAATGCCCAGCGCTAGTGGCGTCAGCTGCTAATGGGTTCTTTAACCGCCGCAGGAATCATGTTCCCTCACGCATGTCAATTGCATTCGCTCACGATTGCTGTGCTCGCTTGCTGCTCGCCACAAACTCCTGCACAACCGTTATTTGCTGAAAACGTGGAAGAGAAAGATAAACTCTAGGTCTTTCTTATTTGTAAAATACACTATACCATCGTTTCGAGTTGTACATTCCCCATAATTGGATAAATCGATGACAATAAACACATAAATGCAAAATAATTAGCTCAAATTTACATTTAGCAGTGTATGGATTGTCACACTCGAACGTTAAAGACCAGTGCGTTTAAGGCAATGTGGGTTTTTGCTTATCAAGCTTGAATGTCATCGAATAAAGGCGGTGCGTAGAAGTTTTTGTTTTGTGAAGAGTTGAATCAAACCAACCGCGTGTTAAAGTCACTTGCTCGACCTCTCAGCTGCTTTTGTCACGCAGAAATCATGTGCCCTTTCCCGCTGCCCTTACTCAAATGCTATTGGTCACAGCTGGTTGAGTTAGGTATATAGGCATCATACCGGTTACGGAAAACTATAGTATTTTGGAAACTACTCCCAGCAACATGTCTGTAAATCGAAAATTCAACGACGACGCCCTCGCTGCGCATAATGCGTAGGTTAACTCATTTTTTGGCTTTTTGTCCATTTCATGACCTAGGTTTACTTGGGTATTAATGATCTTGTGGTTCGAGTTAATGAATTTGAGGTTAATCATTGCAAACAGGAACCATTTTTATCATCTCGAGAGCATTTTTACTGTTTTAAGGGAAATTAATATGCTATATTTAATTAATGGCAATATATCAAGGCAAAGCACAGATTTTAGGTACATTAAGTCATCCCACGTGGGACAAATTTAAAAAATATCGCATAGATTTGTGCCTTTAAGTTTTCGGCAGTTGTAAAAAGACTAATCGATTTTTCGACAGTTCGTCACGATTTCATAAATCCGTAGGTATGTAAATTAACCTAGTCCATGTCAGCAATTTTTATATTAGGATGCATGCAAAATTATTTTATACCTTTATTGAGTATTTTCAAAAGTAATGAAATTAAATTCATATTTCTATAGACTTGGGATTATGTGCTTTGTTTTTACATTCTGCAAGGCAATTTAGCATCCAGAACCAAACCGTTTTTCTTATGCACTGAGATAAACAATCTCGGTGATCATGCACGTAAGATCAGTCGATAAGCTTGGCGCTCTGTGTATCATTCTTCTCTCGGCTTTGATGAGCAACTTAAGACTGCCCTTCGAGCCGAAACCCACGCGTGGGATCATGCAATGCAGCGTAGTGATTGGCCACCTTTGCCAGCCCAGTCAATGCATCCCCGCGCCCTTTGCACGCGCCGTGTAGTAATCAACGGATCTGGCATAGTCGAAGAGTTAATACTGCAGATTTTGAGTTGCTGGATTTTATTACACCTAGAAAAGAGAACTTTTTAGCTCAGTTTTGAAGTCCGAGTACCACCCAACTTTGAGGCTGTCAAAGATCAGGCGATGCAGACACACTGACTTCTCATCGCCCAATATGTATTTGCTTCACGTACGGTACCTTCGGCTCTAGAGTTTCAATTTGCATGTGGCATTTCTGAAACCTTAGAAAAACTTTACTGAAACAAGTGAATGTTGTTAGGATTTCCGACTTGTTGTGGAATCCCATATTTAAAAAAAAATATAGATAGAAGGAGAAAATCCCGCTCTGCTTGTATAACAAAGCTCATAGTGCAGTTTTGTGAACTGCCAAAAAAACTTTTTTTTGCTTTTCGCTTACATTTTCCATCGGTGATCGCATGAGTGATGACTGAATTTCATCAGTTGTGTACTGAGAGACTAGAAATGTATGCAACATTGTCCACAATTTTAAATAGTGCTGTTGCAGACTTCTCTCCTATCCAAACTGCCACGCTGGGAAGAAGTTACACATCTGCTGCAGGTGTTGTTTGCAGGAATACAAGTATCCTCGCGAGTCATTAGTTCGGGCTAACCCCATTGGCCAGGACGGAAATAAACGAACCAGTTTAAGGACCACGATTGACTTTCCCGTGTCCCCCACAGATCCACTTCGTCATTTCGTAAATGTAGAAAGAAAAACGCACCCAGTTAACGGGAAAAATTACACCACGTCGGTGTGCTCTGGTTTTCGTTAGCCCCTTTTGGTACACACATAGAGTATCCATTGTCTGACAAAAACTTACCTCATGATATTTACACTGTTGCGAAGCGGTATTTTCCCAAACAGCAAGGAAAATTTACGACCTTTAATTTTGATTTCAATTTTATCTGGTTAGAAACTGTCATTTATTTACCTACAGTAACGAACAAATTCTTTTTTCATTTTAACGTGGTTGGACGAGTTGTTCCATCTATGTCCATAACAAAGTCCTTTTTTACATTAGTTTCAAATTTTGTCTTTCATTACAATTTCCTAGACTAGCAGACAAGTTTATGTTTTCCTAAGCATTTAATTTCCCATCACTGAACTTGGTAACCTTGAACTTGCAGTATCTAGAACCCTTATTTGAAGTTAAAATGCGCCCAAAACTGCTGACAAATCGTAAACTAGTAGACTAGTAGACTTTGAGCAAACTCTACAGGACCTAAACTTTAAAAAAATTGTAACATCATTTCAATTTTAAAAAAAAGTACTAAACACTAATCCACACGGTACCTTTGAATCTCTCTCGTTCTGTTAGGAACATCAAACGTGATTTAAGGCCTGATGGAATGGTTCAGAACAAGGATTTTCCCACTCTAGTGGTTAAATCCGCTGCTTATCTGACTTTAGCCTATGCAAAATGTGTTCTACTGCACAGATAAATCCAGAGGAAAAATAACAGAGGAGCAGCCTTTTATTGCGTCGTGAAAATCCGTGTTTTTTATGTTGAAAAAGGTGTCAGTTCACTTAGAATTGCTTAACATCAACATTCGACTAAAATGACTGAATTTTTAGTATCAATTTTTGCCCTCTTGTCGCCACAAACCAACGTTTTAAAAAGATTACGTATCTGTGTCATGCCAATATTAATTGTAATGAACGAGTCCAAATACTCCAAAAGGAGAGTTTGACGAAGTTCTTCTTACCCTCCCACAATGTGAACTCAGCTTCGAAGCAACGCTGGATTGACGAATCAGGTATCAGTCTTGCTTTTTGACTAATTGTAGATTAAGAAAACGACATGGATGTGGTCCTCTGACTTATGATCCGGAGCTGGCGAAATCAGCACAAGCCTACGCTGAAAAGTTGGCACGAGAACAGAGGCTGCAACACAGTAGTTGCCGTAATTATGGCGAAAATCTCAGTGCTATGATGGGCAGTGGAAACACGGAAATGTCAGGTATGTCGATGTGTGTGTGTGTGTGCTTTCCTTTGTTTACCAAAATCACTTGCCAATGTGCTTCGAGTCTTGCCACCGGCGATTTGCAAGTGTCTCAAATCGCGACACGTGCCACTACAATTTTGTGTTGACTTTGCTTATCCTGCCTGTTAGGCATAAAAATATGTTGTTTCAGGGAAAATGTTAAACTAAAATTAATGGATATCTGCCTGTTTTGCAGCTGAAACCGTTCGAAGACCCTTCGGTATTGTAAATCGGAAAGTAATGTAGCATAGATTTAATTTTAAATCCTCGTGGAACTCCTATGAGTTCGGATCATAGGACGATCCCGTAAAGGTTTAGAATGGTGCAATTCATTCCGGCAGTTTTTAATTCTGAGCACCTTGCATTTCTAACATTCGATCACGTGAGGAGATTTCATTGACACTAAATGATACTCAATTCTGCAAAGTTATCAACTTCTGCTTCGAAATGACGAGTAAAAAAATTAAACCTTGTAATGACTTGTTGGCTACTTATGGTAAATAATTGGACAATGAATAAATACAGACAAGGAGAGGTACAGAAAAATAAATAGGTGCTTAGCTATCACATGGGTTTATATAAGATCCAATTATTCTGAAAACTGCTCGTTTTAGGATAACGTTTGCATGACTCTATAGGTACGAAACTTTTGCTATGACAGTCATGAAGAAATATGTAGTGATTCAAACCTGATAACTACATGTAACACTTGTGTTAATCACAGGAAAGGACATCACACATAAACTGCAATGGCTTTCGCCCGTAAAGCATTCATACTTGAGGGCTAGTGTCTTGTTACCGTAATATGATGCCAATTCCGGACATTAACATGGATTTATGGAAATCATGCCTGATTTAAAATAAATTTTGGTTCCAGGAAAGTGGTTTTATTTGAAAGATCCTTTTTTTAAATTCAAAAGGTACGTTGTATGAAGTGCCTGTTGGTATTTTCAACACGATGCAGCTTGCAACATTTACTGCTGATTGATCTTTTGCAATAAACGGGCCGTTTAATTATGGTCATGCATAAATATGGACGATTTACACAAATAGCGTATCGAAACATGGTCCAAAATCACTAAAAAAACCAGGCGTCCGAAGTCTAAGACCCACTTCAAATAATAAAGAAGCACGAGAAGTTGAAGGCTAATTAATAATTTAAGTAATTTTTTAAGATAAAAAGAGAATTTCCTAGAAATTATAATATTCAACATTCTTTAATGATTTTACCAATTAAAAGTCTGATATTTTAACTTCTAAAAAAATTTAATTAATTTATGCAAATGTCATCCTTTGAAAATGCGACACGTCTCGATTCCCGTCCACTGCTTGCTGGAGTCCATTCGGAACGGCGTGTGGGTGTACGAAGGGACCGTCAAAATATAAATACGCCAATTGTCTACACAGCGTCTAGCCATTTGAACATGGATAAAATTTAGCGGTTATTTCGATTGGTCGCTATTGTCTCCTAATAACCCAACCGAGCACTTGAGGCTTTATCAGGTTGTTTCACCGCTGTGGAATGCCTCAGGGCATTTTTGGCACACACACTTTCGCCTACCCTAGAAGGAGCACATCCGATGCCATTCTCGCCAAAGGAATTCACCAAAGCATCAACCACCGAAAACTTTTCACTCCTCCTTTCGTATTTGTAATTTCATCGAAGAGAATACCTTTTGCCAGTGAGAGCTTTAATTTAGCAGGCAAACATAAACCGCCTGAAATAACACTTTGTCTGATGACGAGCGGGTAGTTAGCGTTGGTCTCCTTTTCGTAATCCGTCCGCGGAAGGTGAAATGGAATCCTATTCAGCTCAACGCACAGCGACGTAACGAAGCAGCCTTGTACATTGCATTTAAAGAGATCCCTACTTCACAATTACTGACAAATGTGATATTCAATTAACTGCGCAGATGCAACACGATAGCGGTGCGTTTGTGCTTCCGCCCGCCGGGTAGGATTTTGCTTTGAAGTGGCATGCACAGGTGAATTCAGTGCAGTCCCTTTAATCGGTTGTCGTATAATAAGCAGTCTTCGTACGGAAATTTGTTAGCAGATGCACAGAGACTACTTCCTTCTGTCTAAATCGGAGAGCTTTTAACGACACTGCAACACTTTCGCAGTTGTGGCCATTCGGCTCCTTCTGTGGCCAACTTTTGAACCCACGACCTGCCTCAACGCTGACTCGCGTTTTGGCCTTACCACATGCCCAGGTCCTCCCAGGCACGACGTTGGGCAATGCAGTTCGTGTCAGCATCTGTCCATTGCCGTTAAACCGTATTAAACCAGCACCAGGCTAAATGCCAAGTTTTGCATTGCAATACATTCGAATGCATTAACTGTGTATCCGGAACAAGTGTCCAACAGTTAAACTCCGTCACTCCCTTGCCTCCTCGTGACATTGAACGCAGCTAATAGACACGAATATGTTTAAAAATGCTTTTAAAAAACTTTGTCCTGCATCGAGAAGATTTCACAACAAATTCCTTACCCACTCTGCTGATAGATCGTTGTCTTTACAACAATTGTCATTAAAAGTGTTGTGTTTTAATGCTACTTAAACAGAATACGATAAATGTTAATGCTTAATATATTCGATTTCATGACAAAATGCTTTGCCAGTGGTTCTCGTTTCAATAAAATTGCTAAAGTTTTTACCAAACAAGATTTCAATAATATTTAGGAAAAGACCATTTTCATAACGTGCAACAATAACTTTTTACCTTGCATTTTTTCAAGGAGCAGACTCAACACTGATGTGGTATGAGGAGATAAAAAAGTACAAGTTCAACGGTCAAGAACAGATGGAATGCGGTAAGATTTCCGTGTTTTTTTATGTGTGGGTTTTTGTAGGAAGACCTACCAGTTTGGTATTAGGATAGGGGGACCTAATCACCTTTTACACCACCGGAATCGCAACCTTGACATTATTGTGACTAAAAATAACTCACTTCCAGGGACATTGATGCGTTGAACATTAATTATTTAGTGACAAGGCCACGTGTGCCACGTCCACGTAGGCGCAGTGATTGTTATAGCAATACGCCCACCTGGCTGACATCATTCTGACGTAGAAATCCATGCAATCCAAATGTAATGATATTATTGTATTCACATCGAATTTCTGTGTTGACATCAGTTGGGGCTCAGAGCGTGTCAGCCACCAATACCCACAGGCCTGCCTGTTATGTCGAATGACAGGATTTGTCGTGAGCAATCGGAAATAAAATTGGCGCAAGCTTTTTTTAATCTGTCTCAAACTATATTCCCACCAGGCAATTTCATTAATTTTTGAAAAGGGTATTTGAGTGGGCGCTTGTTGTTTCACCTATATTACCTATTATCAGAATAGCATTTCCCTTTGTATTCTCTTAATAGGCCATTTTTCTCAAGTCGTTTGGAAGGATACGAAAACTGCGGGATTTGGGGTCGCCAGGACGCAGGACGGTCATGGCATTTACGCTGTCGGACAATACAAGCCGCCGGGAAATGTGGCGGGCCAATGGCGAGAGCAAGTTCCTCAGCCACTCAATAGACGGATCGAGATCCCAACAGCGTCTGAACTCTGTAAGTTTGCTTTACCACTGGGAATATCATTGTTTTTAACGGTATTTACTCTTAAACCACAATATGGGTTACCTCCATAGTCCTATGCCAAGCCCTCTCGTTGTGTGCACCCTAATCATTTAGGTTTTTAAACAGTACAGTTATAATTTTGGCAATGTTTTCTGTTAGCGGCCTCTTCCAAGCACTCCGCCCAGGACAGCAACCGCCACAACAATAACCTTGGTAAGCGACCTTGTATTTCGTGAGACTCCTTGATTCTAGACAACGTTATTGGTTAAAAAACTGCAATCGAGTATAAAAGCAATCAGTAATAATGTGTCCTGACTATAATTCAAGGCCTGACACAAGATGCGCCACGTGCCATAGAGATTGACCCTCTTCTGCCAAATAAAGTCAAGTGTTATTGGATGGCCTCAGATTTTATTAGCGTTTGCACCAGAAAGCAAAATGTGTCAAGTATCTCCGATCTGGCCACTGCATTATATCGGCCATCCATGTGACCACAAGCCAACCACCAACTGGCATTTTTACCCGAAAACGTTTAGAAGCCAATCTTTGGCAACTGAAGTCGCCTTAAATAGGCCACTTACAGGCAAATGCCAAAAGCGCTACCCAAAGAAGTAGTCGCTCCGGTCATGCACAGCATCTTCGAAAATCCCAAAACTGTCATAAATTTTGGAAGTATGCAACTTTAGCTCCGTTATTCAGTCTGTACTCAGGCAACCAAGTTAAAACACCACAGACCACACACCTTGCTTCACAAGGCCGCCATCAATCGTTTTCACGGCAGCGGTCCTTAATTTTTGGAAGCTAATAGGAAATTTCTGCAAACTCCCACGCTGTGACAAGAGAAAGTTATCTAATTGCAAATTTTTTACCACAATAAATCCAATCGCGTCGACATCAGACATCTAACTAAGATTTTATGGAATATTCGGAACAATGCTTGACCCTTGGCTCCAAGAACCGTATTCAGGTTGCACGCAGATTTTGTGCGCATGTATCGCCAATTTGTACCTTTTAATAACTTGAAATTTTATTTTTTTTTTATAGCTGAACAAGCAAATACACATCCACCTGTGGAAGCCAGCGGTGAAAACTGGGTAAATTAAATGATTCATTAACCAGAGGCCCATTTTACTGGAAGTGCGCACTCACATGCGTTTGCGGAACTGACCAAACGTCTGCCATGGGAACCCTTCGCGGTTTAATTAGGTGACAATTAAGCAATATCTCTCCTTGCCGATATCTTTAAATTAGACTTTAGCTTTGGGAATTTCTCATAAGTATCTAATGTTGTTAATTTCTTGACTTAAGAGGGCCTCCCATGAAGGTAGACCGAGCCAATAGGGCCGGTGCGCCATTTAATAGCTACCCACAAGTACGACGCGTGTGTGTGCGATGACATTTCTGGCTTGCCTGGTATGCGATGGAGACATCGCTCCATCGTCTATTGTTGATAAACAGGAAGGCTTTCCATGAATTTGTGGCTCACCGGTCACCAGCACTCAACGGCGAAAATTTACTAAGTAACATGATGAAATTTAGCTTGAAGAAAAGCAGGAAATAGGCGAAGTCTCGAACATGAGGCCATTGCATTATTGGTCACGATGTCAAAAGGCCAAAATTGCTGTTAATTTTGCATTAAATGAGACAAATGTTTTACGTTTTTTAAGGATACGGGCGCGTACGTGCAGAGTATCATACAAGCCCTGAATTCCTACAGAGCAGGTCAGAATCTACCACCGCTCACGGTTAACATGGTAAGCTCGTTTGTTAACAAAATGACAACAGGCAACATGCTAGGCATGTGAATCTCAATGGATGGTGTTGTGAAGCAGACGGTCTTAATAATCGTATTTTGAAATGGCGTTTCGCTTGCATACCTCTTCAAACCACACCCGACTCCAATGAGTCTTTACTGAGATTTCAAATAGGCAAATCAGACCTAACTGTTTAACGACAAGCGCCTATGGTCCCAGCTTCGTCTGAGTAACTCATTTCGGGCCAGTTGAATCACACTTGGGCTTTTCCATTTTCAGACTTGGGCAAAACTGAATGTGTGCAGTCAGATTTACTGCAGCCAAACTGTTTTCCCAAGCGTCGCATGGGAACTGAAATTGCAATACTAATTCCGCTTTTTTAGCTTTTCACAAAAGCGCACTTGTGTCTGAATTAGGATCTCATTGTCATGGTGATAAAAGCAGAGTTGCGACGTTTACTCACTACGGATTGCATAGATAACTGAAATTTGACGAATTCAAGGGTACTTAGTAGCTTATAGAACAATAGATTTAGTTGGTAAACGTTTTGAAGTAAAATTTTGATTTCTTAGAAGTTTTAATAATAAACAAAAGACTCGTGTTGATCCGATGAAAATTTTACAGTTTTGGAATTGTGGGTGAAGTAAAAATTGTTCGAGTACCTCTTTGAAGAGTTTATTTCGAGGGGTTCCTTATAGGAAACGTTTATGTTTTGCTGTTTTTTTATAAATTCAGGCGCTATTGAGTGTGTTAGTGAAAGGACCTTTGCTTGATAATAAAATCGTAAATAGCACTTCGGAATTTAATTGGTTCTACGCAGATTTATCCCAACTTTCGGAGTAGACTTCCCAACAAATTAGTCTGAGATAGCGAATGCAATATGGAATTTGACAACTTGAAAATCGAGTGTACACATGCCTACTTTGTCATCCAAATATTAATTGAATTGACTTTTTTACCTTCTCTGCAATGAATTTTCTTTTGACTGAGCAAAGGGGGGGAGACGAAGAAGTGATTTGAAATGGCAATGGAAAATGGCAAGTGCTTTTACTCAGAATTTTTTGGTTTCTGTTTGCGCTTTAAAGGAGCTTACGTCTTTGGCCCAAAAATACGCCAAAGCGCTCAGAGACAAGAGCGCAAGGGGCGCGTGCACATGGAAGTACGGTGGCCGCAACATCGAGCAGCACATTGAGTATTCTCGCTTCAAGTCAATGAAACGTACGTTCAGTGTTAAAGCATTATTTGTGGCTTCAGAAACAAAAATTGCTCATGCCTAACAGTTAGATTTTAGCCAAACTTCTAAAAAAATCCATAAAATAGTGCCACCTACTCGCCTCCCGACACAGCAGAAAATATTTCATGCTGTAATCATTCTGTAAATGCTGTTTCTGGAGGCGTAGGTGGAATTCACACTTCTTATTGGAAGGAAACTGTAAAAACGAGCGGACTTGAGACAAAGTCCTTGTTATTTAATTCCAACAAGTTTGGTAAAATTTTGTGGATTTTTATCTTTTAGCTAGCAGTATTGTAGAACGCTGTTTGAAACAGGAATCTAGTAAGTTGCAGTCATACTTCTTTGATATTTTTCCCCAATAATTATATCTAAGCTCAAAATGTACCTTATTTCAGGCAATCGGGATCGGTGTACCAATGTTGGAGTTGGTGCTGTTCTAAGGAAGAGGCCAAGCCATTCCGCTGTCGCTATTTTCTTTTCATGAGGGCGCTATCAAAACAGCACCCTCATGTGTGCGCCAATAATCGTTCACTCTCAGATTCAATAAATTGTTTTTTGTACCTTTGAGCATCAGAACCATTTAATTTAACCTGAAATTTTGAACTTGGCCATCTTTGGCCAGGTTTGTGGGCAGAGGGTGCAACGACTTTAGGTTGTTTACTTTGATTCGTTTGTCAGATGAAACGCTCTTGCCTCTGGCACTTCGGTTTACCTAGGGAAAGGTTTTGTCGTGGGCAAAAAGTTCTTGAATGTGTTTGATTGCAATGAAAACAAGATCATTTCCCGAAAAAGGGACACTTGTAAAATTGCAATTCAAATACATTGTTTCAAGTGACCGAGTAACATGGAGAGCGTCAATGTGTCACGGTGACTGTTTGAGAACTAAAAAAGCCATGTTTTAAAAATAGCCACTCATGTCTAAATCTTTTCACACAGACCACTGATTTCTCACGCTGCGACACTTAACCAAGCCCTTGTCATTGCCGCCTAAGTGGATGCTTAACCTCCCGCGCGCAGATGCCCAAAACAGTTCCTGTTTGACGCAAGTCATTGGAAATTCTGCCAGCAACCAATCAGAAATTTCTCCCAGCTATCTGTCGGTTATTCCCTGTGTGGAAATACTAGCGCACAAAGTTGAAGGTCAGCTTGTTAAGGGGACATGTAAGAGGTCATATCGACCGAGATATCTTGGGGTGAGTGCCTGATAGCTGCGAGTTCAAAATGAATGCGCTCAATCCCACGCTTTTTAGACATCTTTGAGACATTCTGTCAAAGTTTTCACTTACGAGTCTGTTGCATTTTATGTGACTTCTATACTCATTGAAAATGATCAAAAACGGGTAGAGTAGTAGTATTGGTGATAGCTGTTGTGAAACGCCATTTGAAAGTTCAGGTCGCAGCAACTGACAATTCAGCTAAAGCTAAGTCGTCACAGCCCGGATCTGATGATGAAAATTGTACTTTTGTTGCGATTGTGCAAGCCTGGGAATTAGCGAGTGGACGCCCAGTCAGGCGTGTGCAAAGTCTTATTGATCAGCACAATGAACACAGAGGCACAGCAACAGCCGATTAAACAAAACCACACATTCCTGATTGACTCTGGATGTAATATCAGGATTACCAAATCGGTACTGGCTCAAGCAGCCCATCGAGATCTCACATTTCTGCTGGACAATAACACATAATTGTTTGCTTATTTACGAAGGTCTCTGTCTTTTTCTAAAGGCAGTATATTTGACTTCCTTTGGCTTTACTTAATTTGATCATGTATCTACCGCTGGATAAACTAGTTTTAATTTAACGTTGCTGATTGTTATTCAAAGCTGAAGGCTGAATGCATTCACTTGGTCCTGCGGGGGGTTATACAATTTTCAAATATCCAGCAATTATTTCGTTGAGTGAAAAAGTCACCAGTGTACTTGCTGGAGGCGAGACAACAGGACTGAAGACGCAAGAATTTTCACATGAATTTCAAAAGAAGCAAAACAAAACATTTAACATCAGGCAAATAGAATTACAACAGATGATGGTCTGAAAAGTCTGTCAAACTCGCATCCGATGCCCACGCGTTGGTACTCAGGAGACAAGGCTAAAATGTCAGTAGATTAGTTGCTTTGCTAGGAACTCACGAAAGTTGACTAAAATCAAGTTGAGACCCATATTGGGTTGTAATAGCACGCGAAAAAAAAACGTATATCGGTTGAGAGACTTCTCTGTGTGGGTGTGATGCAGAGCACTGACTGCTCGAAATGAGGTGCTGCGTGGTGCGCGGGTGGTGCTATTTTCGATGTGTGCAAATGTGGTGCAACAGCGGTGGTGCACGCGACGTGCTCTCGTGGTGCCGGGTGCCTCCATCCAACGTGACCTACCGCTCGCGAAACGCCTGCGGCTGCGTGTGCTTTGAAGCAACTTCAAGCAAAACACCGGCGCAGAAAATAACCGCAACGCCCGGTGTCATTAAAACATCATTTTAGTCTACTACGGTGCCGTCACACGTGCCATGGCCCCATGAGTATTGCTAATCTCTCTGTGTAGTACACTCAAAAGAATGTTTGGCTTGCGGTGTCACTGCCCAACAGATAATCATCGAGCACGTACGAGTTACGCGGATTGACGATCGTAAAGCAAAGTCTGATTTTTCAGCTTCGAAACACGATTGTAATTTGGAACATAATAGAGGGTTGTCCCAATGCAGGATACTGAAGTCCCAGCAGTGTCAGTTTCGAATAATAAAATGTCTCGTTTGCCATGGTGAGAGGACCAATAACCTCTGTTTAATTTCTCCGGAAACAGTTTTAAGTGGTAAATAAAAACAGTTCTTACCTTCTGAGCGTTGACCTTTTAAGCAGCATCTCCAAACGAAGTTGGTAGCTGAAATGTTGCAAAATAAATGTCTCATAAATTGCTTCGAGGTACTTTCCAAAAACGGTCAATCTTTCGTAGATTACCGTTCTTATCGAGGAGACGGGAACACTCCGAGTAGTGTCGAACAGGTTTGCCAAATACGTACCCTGGCTGAATTTTCTTGATTAAGCCACACTTTAACTCTCTTGCTAGTTCCTTCGCCACTTCATCCAGTTGCTAAACAAGATGGTTGGGAAGGGATCAAAAAAGATACGATGGATTACCAAAAAACGCCTCTACTCACTTGGTTAAGTAGAAAGACAGGCAAACCACATCTCCGCCGGCGATAATTTATTTCCATAAAAACGTCCATTGCAAACAGGAAAGCGTCATCAATCTCAAGGCAAAATAATTAACTAATTGAAAACGGCCGAGCGCTTTTCAAGGAAACCAAGTAGAAAATGGGTGTTTTAATTAACTCACAGACACAAATTTAGTATTGCTGGTATCCAACTCAAGATTCTGCTGGATGTGCTGTGTGGAGGAGAAACTCGCTAAAACGAGACGTTCTCACGTTATTTGTTCACAACTATGCTTCTCACATTTGCCAATTATATGCTAAAGACCCGTGATCATATATAATTAGGCGCCCCCACTGCTAGATTAATTTAGCCTTACGCAAACCGAAAATAGAATTAGTGGCGATGGAAATTTAGGACTGACAAACAGAGGTGGGGACATTCTCTATGTATCCATCTATGATTGGGGGAGAATCACTAATAAAAATGTGAGGTATAGCAGTCACACTGGCCTACGCGCTCTTGTTATCATTCGAGGACATTTTAGCAGGTCGAGTGTAGCTTTAGAAACATTTTGTTAATGCATGTGAGTTTTACAAGATTTTTTTTCAAAGCATTTGTCGCCTTTGGGACGGAAACTTACGTTTAGGTTGTGGAAGAATTATCCCCTCTTTTATGTTTTGACATGTTCTTCCGGGCTGCAGCAGAGCAGGTAAATTCATACCTTCAAAAGAGCGCTACAGTGACCTTCACAATCACAATGACTTTGCAATCAGGTGTCTGAAGTGATTTTGTGCTTTCGTGTGAGTGTTATCTGGAATGAGAAGCCAATTACGCAGCTCATACATGTCTGAACTAACACTTGACTTGATTTATCCTTCAAACAAACTCTTTTAAGGACTTAGAAGACTGTAGCATAACTTACTAAAATAAAGCCGAATTCTGGCCTGGCAGTCGCCCACCGTCAAATTTATCAGAATGGACAAACGTGAGGCAACTTCAAAATACAGGCATGAAAGTTTGTCACAAGCAGTGGTGGCGATGCTACAACAAGCTTTTTCACCTTAAATATTTTCTAACTGAATGGTCTTGTTGGAGGGTTCCACAAAAATGTCATTACAAATGTTTTCATGAAACAAACCATTAAGAGCTAAAAAACGAGAATGCGGTTGGTGAAACGGAGACCACTTTTAACGATCACTTTTGGAGCTGACACCGCATTCTCCGACCAATGATAGGTGTACGCGTGTGCTCATTTTTAACTTACTTCCTTGGTCATATTTTTGAAGTGACTTTAAAATCAAGCAGAGGTAATTATAATAATAATAATAATTGCGGTTGAGAGTGTTAACCTACATTGAGACTTGTCTGATACTTCAGCGTCAACCTTTGCGGTACCGTTGAATTGCAGAGATGGGCGTTTTACAGTGAAATCGCTCGCATCACTCTGGAGTCAAAACAACTTCGCTGAGTACCCAATAAAGTAAAGTACATTAAAAACAGGCTTTGAAGTGCATACATTTTTCGCAGTGGCTGGAATTTTCACACGCAGATCATCCGCCATAGCTTTGGATAGTTTTTTCACAGCGACAGCGATGGCTTGTGGTAAAATATAATGTCAGAACAAAACAAAAAATGTCAGGATTTTTAACACCATTTTTTGATTTAAAAAAGGCTAAAACAAGTTTCATAAAGTTAAACAGAAAGCAATAGGAAATTAATTTAAATTTTGATTTCTGAAAAAAAATATTATTACTGTTTCAATATTTACTGGAATTAGAAAGCATTTTTTGTTGCATTTTAAATGTTATGTGGGCTATAAAAATAAGTCAAGAATGGACATTAAGCGTTCAAAAACAACGAAATGGCGGAAACAGTTTGCCGAGACAACTGGAAAGTAAGAAACAAACCAGTCTGTCAATAGACCTGTCGCTTAAGAGGTAGTCAATAATCACTAAAGTTAACGAAACAGTTAAGAACTTGGTGCAGAGAATGGTTTAACGATGGGTGAACCAAGTTCCCATAGACAAACGCCACAATGAACTACACCTGATTAAGCGATCACAAGTTCACGTTGCTATGCTTGATCGCATCAGCATGTCGAAACGCCCTCGTGAATATTCCAAGCAGCTAGTCGTCTTAACGACAGGTCCACCATACCGGTTAAGTCGCCTGCATTTAATTTATCCAACAGGTCAGCTAATGGCAAAAACTACATGTAAATTTCGACAAATTTTGTCCATTTTGCCGGACTTATTTGTACCGTTGGTCATCAATATGGAAAAATTAGCCAATAATTGTGTTGATTGGACCGTCCTCATAGGCAAATGTCAACGTCATGTGCCCAATAAAATCTATAGTGCAAAAATAACGGGAATTTTATTACTGAAAAGATTGACCGAACGCACACAGGAATGTGAACTCCTGTGTCATTATACTTGAAACTGACCACTATGTGGGTGTGCCTTTGATAACTCATTGAATGGTGTTTCTATATATGGGATGATTGCAACACTTACTACCCTATTGGCATTTCTGGCATGAGCATGAACTTTTCACTGTGCTTGTACGTCTGTCGGTAAAATTTTATCAATTATTAGTCCCCTTAAGGCCTCATAAATTAATTTCCTGTCCAATAAATTTTGATTTAAATTGTCTTTCGTTGAGAGCAAAGTTCTATGAAAGGAAATGAAAGCTTGCATTTACGTCATGTCACTTTAAATTTGTTTAAAATGAAGAGTTGGAACTGCAAAAGAATTCCTCACAACAGTCAAATAGTGAAGTGATCGAAGCATTGTAAAACTTATTATATGAGTCCAGCATGATTTGAGTGAACTGAACAAACCTAGCCTTAGTTCCACGGTTACTTCTTCCCCTTACCTATCAACAAAACGAATCTTTTTCAATCAACTCAGAACTGAATATGGAAATGGTGTGAATAAGACGGCCTTCGGGCAAAAGGAACAAAAAGTATGGGACCGAAATTGGTGTTCGTTTTCTGGTGTGGGTGATGCAAAGGAGTAATTTGTTTACGAGATTCTGCCAAACAAAACTGCAGACAAACCGTGTGCAGCGCTTCAACTCAGTGCTTAAATCCAGGCAATTGAGAAGACAGCACCTTTCACCGCGAAAAATGCAGACCACATGTCTCTTAACAAGTATAGCAGCAACGCAAACCGCCAAAATGCCAAGTTCTTCGGCACCTGCCTTACTGATAATATACGATTCTGTGAAAATCGTCACAACTACCTAACAACTTTCTCTGAAGAGAAACCACACAGTTTTCCCAAAAAAAAGAATTTAAAATCTTGGAGACAGTCATAGAAGTCGATGGAGAGTAAACTCCTGATTAGTAGACATCGTGAAGTTACATGAATGTGCAGTGTTAAATTTCATTTAACAATCGGCTACAAAACTCCGAAATCACACGATATGTACCAACTATGTAAACGAAATGCTGCAATTTGTTTTATTAAAACAAGTCAAGTCCTAAGAAGCGCTTTCTCGCCCAGTTGGCTGGACATGACAGTAAATACACTAATAGAGTAATACTCATTGATAGTAGTACATAGGTGCATTTATCAAACTAACAAACGATCAGTAGTAAGCATTTGCGAAGTTCAAACGTCACCTCTGCTGTAACTTCATTTCAATTTGTTATTAAACTATTGGACGGAACGTGCCAAAGTTCGTGGGGCCATTAATTTCACTTAAGAAACAAGTCAGAACACAGAAGTTATTCCTCATTAGCTGACTATTTCTTCTACGGCAATTTCAGTGGTAAAGTTCAATTAATGTATGCATTGGCTTTCCAAATGCATCACGCGAAAAGGATGCGTATCTTCTACCTAGACGTGGCTTTCATTTTCCTCCCACGTGGATAACCCCATTGGACAAAATTCTCAATTAATTCGACAGAATGCCTAGTCTAAAATCTATTGCATGCTAAAATGTCCAGCAGGAAATATGGTGAAATCCCTCTCGATGAATTATATGCCCAAACCCATGAGTGCATCCCACCACCGTAAACGTACACAGTTCCTCCGCAGTGGGTGAATGGGCTGTTCCTTGCACCGGATAAGGCACGTTAGCTGCCCACTGGCCTGAGACATTTCCGGGGGGTCTGTAATGCGCCACAGCCACTATCACCTGTCCATCCTCGGTCCTTGCAAGTCCCATGCCAATCGACTTTGTCTCTTTCCAAACTACTTGCGAGAAATGCCCTAAGAAATTTGTTTGGACAAAATACTTATTAGTTACTCACGAAAATGTATTTCGAAAGACCATTTTTCATGCAAATAGCTTTAAGAATTTTAGGTTTCATCTGTGAGATTTAGCAGATTACATAAAATATACTTAAAACATAGGGAATGAGTTGGGAATTTTTGTAATGCATTGTAAATGATTCACGTGAAATAGTCAATAGAGATGATTGTTAAGCGATCTTTGTAGACGTTTACGTTTGTGCTGATGCGGCCTTAACAGGTACCGCGTTGGAAAGGTAAGTTGGTTTATACATAAAGTTAGAGCAGAAGGATAAGTTACCGCATGAAATTTGGTCCACACCCGTAAATTCATAATCTGATATCTCATTGTACCACAAAAGCGTAACCATAACACCTAAATATCAAATAAAACCACGAAGTAAACGGGCCAGTTGCTAGGAGACCCAAACGCAAGCTAGGGAATATAAATACCGGAGAAATCAGTACTTTGACTAGGCCCCAGACTTAAAGCCAAGTTCTCGCCAACATCACTGTACCCACTGTGCCGAATCGTCCCCAAACCAGCCAGTTTCTCAGCATAGACCTGTGCCGATACGGCGAGGTCCAAAGCGAAAGTGAGAGGAGGACACCCATGAAGCGACCTCAAACTGGAAATGAAAATAACATATCGACAAAATAGTTCATTTTAGAAGATATAATGACTGAAACCCATTGTCTGATTAGGTAATAATTTATTGTGTAACAATCCCTAATTTTAAATTTACACTTTCTCAGTGTCCACGATAAGAATCGACTGCTCACCGGCATTCATCACACTGAGTCGAAGCAAATCCTACATTGACGCGCTTCAGCATATTGTAAATATTTGGCATTCGGTCATAATAAATGTCCGTTATCTTTGTTAAATTTATACTAAAAACGGTTTCGCGCAGAATGCCTGGTGCTAGCGGATTGCTCACTGGATTTTTGACAGTCTCACACAGAATTACAGTTTTAGGCTTAAAGTAGGTTTGAAGGACGCAAAAATGAAACTGAAAATACCACTGATTAGTCGCCGCTAATGGCCACAAAGTAATGCACATTTTATAACAATTCCTACATATTTAGTGGTTTGGCTGACACAAGTTTTGCTTGAGGCACCTTTGTTCTTGAGCAAAGTCATAAGTGTGTTTTAACACAAAAGTCAACTGTTGGCACAGAAATAAGCATACACATCGAAGGCCTTCACTACTACATTCTTAACGTCATATGTTGAAGGTAAAAGAATGAAACAAACGCAAGGTAAATCATCAGTCCCGAATGTCAAAGATAGGCGCTGACGTAAATTTGAACAGAACACCAAATTACAGGTATCAGCCATCTAACCGTAAGGCGCAGCTAAGCAGGAATAAAGGTGTAACGCTAAAAGTAAACAAATGAAGCATCTTGTCATTTCGCCACAACTCGAGAAGACAACTTGAAGGGACGCATTTTGTGGGTTGAGCGAGTCGGAAAACGCCAGATAATTTGCAATTATTTGTCTCAATGTTTTTCTAAATTGGCCTCGAGCAACATTACAACAGTACCCTGAGATACACTGACAGTGGTACCTTTACTAGACAACTATTCAGGCAGCTAGGGTCTACTGTAACTACCCTCAAGCCGATTCTTGTAATTTTCAGTGAATAAGAGAAATGTCCATTGTGTCGCAATAGTTTTAGTAATCCATATTATCTAGATTAGTAAGGAAAATTTTTGGAACTACTAGAACTAGTGAAAGGAACACTAAAAGCCATGTATATATCAGATACTTTTAATACTAATTCTGCTAAACCATAAATCAGAATTGCAATTGATGAAGTCCCAAAAATTTATTCGTGAAAACCTTGTAGTTAGAAGTGGGACATGTTGAGATTTTGTGTTCAAGCGTGGTGAGATTTGTAATACATTTCTTGTCAAATAGAAAATAAAACTCACTAATTGTGGGCTTTCAGTCCCTCGTCGTTAAATTGTTGATTCACCTCCACTTTTACGGTTGATATATCGAACGCACACATGTTCTCCAATTTATAGTTGCCACAACCAATCAAATTGATGCGTACCCAAGCACTGCGTCCACTCTTGCCCCACTATTCGACTAAATATCATTGGAATCGGATAGATTGATGTGACATACAGCCCACCTTAGTGAGTACGCGTCGACTTGAAAAGATTCACCATTAAACACCCTTTTTCGTGAACCTTATAACAAGCTATTTCTCTAAATTTCACTTGGATGTGTTAAATGTGCACCCACAGTATGCAATAACGCCTAGACTTAGTTGTCGTTCTTCTAATTGGATAAATTAGCTGCAATGCCCTCGACAAAGACTTGAAAGGTACATGCAAACGCTGTCGGAAAAGAACTATCGTCGCCGGTTTTGTTTGATGAAGACTAGTCTCGCATCGTAAACGCCTACCTAGTTTATTTTAGATACTAGGCAATTTAAAAGGGGTTTTTCGTTGATCTCTTAGATGAACTATTTTGATTTCAGAATAACGTTAGGACAGATTATCATGCTTCCGGCGTCGGGTTTAATGCACGATCACTATTAGTTGTTCACACTAAAATCTCACGTTTGCATATTTTGAAGTGATTATTTGTAAAAATCCACATTTAAGAAATCCCTACCTATAAAAAGGATATGCACTGACCAAAAAGTTTGTTTCAGCTGACTCCTATTCATTTGCGGGTTTCGCTTGTGGAAAACCCATCAACGCTAACTGAATTCATTGCGGTGAGGCTAATTTGCAAGGAGGCCTAGTATATAAACGCAAAATTGGTAAGTGCCCGTGTACAATGTTGGTCAGCAGTCATTTTCTCGTAAAATGATTATCACCTAACCAGAGAACACGTTAGTTTCACGGGTCATACTTACCCAAATTGCACGATCAATCTGATGGACTGCGTAAACACACAAGGCGAGCATTTCAGGAAACAAAATTCAAGTACCAATTGTCTTTTCGGTTCTCGCGAATTCCTGTGCTTTATCTCAATGTACGGAGATCAGACAACCTTCAAAGTAAATTACCTTCGGACTATTTCTAAAATGCTAAATGTGATCCCACAATAATCCATCTGTTTCGTTCGCATAAATTCACTTATCACGTCTTTAATTGAGTAAATTAAATCCATAAATTGCATCGCTTTTACTTTCGCCGTGAGTTTGGATAACTTCACAACTTCATATCATTATTAGCCTTTGTACCATCAAACTCTGATGTGTTTCTGTGGTACGCAAAATCAAGATTAAACCAGTTTAAATGAAATTAACTGGCTTATTAACTATACAGAAGAAATCATCCACGTTCTGTGACTAAAAAAGTTAATTTCTAGAAGAAAAACTTAAACGTGGAACTCCTTCATTAGATTTTCCTCGTAAGATTTGTTAATTTCATTTATGTTGAGTTTAATTTGGAGTATTTGTTTGAACGGAAACTTTGCGATTCTATATTAACATTTCGAAATGCCACTTCGCGCATTCCGTGGTCATCGGAAGGCAAAATTCAAATGTTTCTCACTTTTGTTTTTACATTTGTCAGTTAGGTCTGTATTATTTTGAAAGCACGTGTGAGCAGCTGATTACATTACATTTACCAGATTGGTGCCAAAGTAAGGTCTGCTCACAATTTTTTTTAAAATAAAGCAAACTATGAATGAGACAATTTTTATTCGTCATCACAGCCTGCTGAACTCGACAGAAATCAGTTTATGTAATTTATGAAACTATTACAAGAGACAAATTTATGACCAAAAATGTCTTAACCATGCACAGTAAAACAATAAAATTTCCTCATTAAGATTCCTGAATGGTTTACAATGCATTGCTTCTAAACGAATTAAGTTAATTCTATGCCAAGGAACCTCTTTCCAATTGTCTAATCTGATGTTCCAAAAGGTTGATTCCACTTCATAAGCCCAACGATCAACTACAATGTATCCATTGGGTCCCATTTGTCCTGGCTTGCAGTTCCATCTCAACTATAATGTAATAACTCATAGCTGTTAATATGTGATTTTATTTCACACGCTCCTTACTTGTACTTCTATAAGCTCAAATTAATCATACTTTCTATCTTCACAACATGGCTTGTCACAAAACCTTACGAGCTGAGAAAAAAGTTAACATGTAATCTAAACCTTAAAAGGCAAATATACCGTAAATAGCCACAAAATTGCAAAGGACATTCATTTTATTTTCTACAAGAATACTTTCAAAATTTACGACTTTCGAGCAAAAAGATTTATCTCAAAAAAATAAAAAAATTGATTCGCATGCCGACTTAAATTCTCAAAAAAGAATTCCAAGAATTCCCATCTAATCCGACTGATGACCCAGTAAGCAGTTTTTGGTCAATTTTCCTAGCTTTTTAATTATATTTTCCTAGATTTTTCTCCAATCGTACTTACCAAACGACATTCACCACCAAGTTTTACAAATCAATTAAATCATACAGCTATCACTTTACCCGTAACATCGTTTTCGAAGTCAAAGATCTTGGCTGAAAAGAAGCTTACTAATGCTACAGTACATTTCATTCTAAAAAAATAAGAAAAAAGGCCTGATATATTAGAACTAAAAGTACGGAAATTAGAGCTCATGCATTATTTTCTGTAAAACCTGTAACACAAATAAAATAGTTTGTTTAATTCAGTAACTTTAATAAGTCATAAAATGGTGCATTCATATTCGCTATTTCAACAAGTACTACCCGACTTTCATTCCTGGCAAAAGCATGCACTTTTGCTGTGCTTATGCTTCTTTCAGTAAACTTCTGCTAATTGTTAATAATTTAAATGCCTCGTAGCTTTGTATCACTTCTAGTTTCATTTCTGAAAAGTAAAACGAAGACTTTCACTGCTGTTATGTCACTTTGTGTTGTTTTATATAGTATAAAACGCAACATTAAATACTCCAAAAGTCAAAGGGAAATTTGATTAAAGCACTGCGAAACACGGTGAATAGAATCAGCATTATTGGCAGAATGAATGAACCAAATCGTGCTTAAATAGGGGTTTCCTTCCTCGTCCGTAAGTAAAAAAGTTATTTTCCAATCATCTCACGACTGAACATGAAAACTATTTGTGTAAAACAGCTTTTAGGTGAAAGAGGCATAAGGAATGAATGTGGATGGGCAGAATCTATATCAGGATTTGGATTGCCGCATCAAATGTAGGTGCTGTTTGGAGTCTTATGTGGGTATTGTGAAGTACTTTGTTTACGAGGTTCTGCTTAACTAAAAGTGCAAAGATGTACCTTGAGCGTCATTTAAATTCAATATTGAAATCTAAACAAAGCGTTAAAATGCTGTGTATCAAAAAATATCTTTTCCAAAAAGAAAACACTGAATCACAAATCGCTTAACAGATTCCGCAACAAGGATGGGCGCCAAAGAGAAAAATTCTTTAGAACCTATTGTATTTCTGGAACCCACCATATATTATAAGTTTCATCAATTTAGCTCTCTGCTAAATTGTTTTTAATGGCAAATATATGGCTGAACAGAAACCGACAAAATTTCAACATTATTTCTTTGAAGTGAAACAAAGCAGTTTCCTCCTTAAAAAAATTAAGTCCTGCCCTCCGTTCGATAATATTATTTAAAATATAACGCATGCAATTTTGTGTTACTTAATAACGTGTGGTTTTTATTTTTCATAAAAATCGTCATGTATAAACTTTAGATCATGTAAAATGAATGCTACACATCTGCCTTGTTAAAACGATCCAAGCTTTATTTTGGTCTACCAGACATGACAACTTTGACACTTACCCTCTGACGTTTAATATCACTAGAAAGGACACATTTTTACTGATTTTACAAACGATCTGTTGGAAAGGGATTTGAGAGGTTTCACTAAAAGGTATTACAAATAGTATTTTGAGAATGTTTTTTTAATAATTGGGGGTACGTTGTAAAAAATATTGCAATTTTTCCCATAATTTTGTAATAAATTTTTAATCAACCATCAACTCCAGAGCCTTATTTGATATTTGAGGGTATACTTGTGTTTGTGTCAAATATTCTTCCTACTCTTCCTGCTGAACCACCTACGTGAAAAGTTTATGCTACATTTCCGTACGTAATTTTCTTAAATTTTGTTAGCTACTATTAAGTTTTCTTTGCACATTCCACAGTGGCCTGTCTAACTCGCCAAAACCTTAGATCTATCTGTAAGGTGCCTGAATGTTCAGCTTGGCCTGCTTCGTTTTTGACTTTCGCTTGATAATATAAAATAACTTACCATTCTAAAATTCGTGCGCAAAGTGGATCTTTGTTTACTTACTTTCATTTCTGCCAACAATTTTCGGGTTTTATGATTGAGAAATGTTTTTGGTTCTGTTTTTTTGAGGTTTCTCTAACGTCAGCTAGAATTCTCTTTTGATTTTGAGGACACCAACTAAGTAAATTCACTTGACTAGTTTGCTTGCAGTAACTGCTGGCTCAAAAAGTCATAAATTAATATATGTTTAATTCTTACCATGTGCGAAATAAGTTCATTTATGTTGCTGTCAGGAGTGAGCGCTCATCTTTTTTAGTTAATTTTACTGCTTAATTGGTTGTGATATTCGTGGCTTGCAAGTACGTGCTATTTAATGTATGACAGAAATACATGTCACTAAATTAACTGGCAGTTCGATAGTGAGAGTTATGGTTGAACAATTGTGGTCTGGTACCTTGCTCTTGGGATGAACAACTGGATAGGGTTTGGGTTTATCTCACAATTTGTGTTTACAAATTTATCTAGTAGTGACTGCTCAATGAATTTTAGTGCGGAATTACAGTCTAAGCTTCTGTAACTGCAGTAGTACCAATACGTTAGGTATCTTCGGTGAGATAAAGTCTGACTTATGGAAATGGTGGTGTAACCCCAGAGGTATTTCTGTAGGCCTCACGGTTCCTGTTTGGCGGAGAGGTACACATCGAAGTCATCTTCGCAACACATCGGATTATCAAATCATACCAAACACTTTGTAATTCAGCCTTCCGTCCGGTCATTGGGGCGCCAACTTCCTCCTCTTCTATTCATGTCTATGACTTATACTTACCAATGAACTTGCATGCACTCTTACACATTTGTGTCTGTCTAATAAACGGTCAAGTCTTCTTCGCCTCTAGTCTTCTCGTTCTCTGTGGTAAAAATGCACCCACCAAAGTATCGCTTAGTCGTCGTTGAAGTGTGTTATGACTGGCGTGTACTATGCATATAAAATGGGTAGGGATAATAACGTTTAACCATGAATTACTTGCTGAACAATTTGACTAGGTAGTCTGGCTGGTGCCTTTACACTAACAGACTCTCATTATATGGAGGTTTGTTCCTTTGTCTATTGCAAGATCTGTTGTGCTTTGGGGATGACTGTTACTTTAAGAAACGTTCTTCTCTGTTTTGACCTCGTGTGGAATGGTACGCGGTTCCGCACTCACCCCAGGGTATTCCTCCTGCAAACAAATTTCGTGTTATCGGCCACTGGTGAGTGGCTTTACTTGTCTTGATGCCTCCTCGAGAAGATTTTCATGGTCTTGATCACTGTGGTTTTCTTCATCGGAGCCATCAGTACCATCAACGTCCCGAATGCAGAATGCGACGCCATAAGCTAGGGCTTTTTTTAAAATTCCATGCCGTCTAATAATCTGGTATTAGAAAGGTTTGTCCGTGTGTATTGAATTGCTGGTGGTTCACGAACCCAAATCGGAGAAGCTGTCTTGCAATTCATTCCAGATGTCCTTGTGTTCTCAGACACCCCCCACTGTTTCTTACATGATAACAACGCCTGTTGCTACGTTGAACGTCTGCTTTCCGCCGTTACGGGAAGGATCTTACTGCCTACTACTCTTGGCTCTCAGCCAAAGATTCATTTTTTCGAGTGGGTTTGGTAGGTAAAGTGCTCCTCTGATCCCACCGCGTTTCACTTGTTAGAAAGATGTCCGCTTCAGTAAATAACCAACTACGGTTCACGCTTGGTTTGATTAGTTCATCAAATTTAAGTGTCTGTGGCTAGAAGGGCAAATCGTTGTACCATTAATTTGAATATTCAGTGCTCAAGTATTGACTGGCCCAATCACGTTCCACCTCGTGCGTGGACCTACCAAATCTGTTGTGTGACGAAGCTGCCCACGATGCTGCTATTATTTTTCCGCAGGGACTGAATTGTATTGCTCAGCAACTTTTATTTTTAGCCCGTGGTATCAATCAATGTTGTGCTAACCACCCGTAAACTAAATTTTTCATTTGAATACCCGTTTTAACCGAATGAGCAATGACTTACAAAAGCTAGCAGTCTTACTTACAGACACTTTCTTTATCAAGAGTGTATTCTTCATCCATCTAGTGTATTTATCCAATTGACATTCTCATAAGATAGGGTTCTGGGAATCTTCATGGACTCAGTGTAAGCATACAATTAATGTCGACTCGTATTTCTTGGTAAGGCTGAAATAATGCCATGCGTCCTGAGGTTTACTTCCCGTGGTGCTCCCACAAAAGCACCGGAACTTTACTCTGCGGCAAATTTATTCCGTTCCGCTGGGCAATGTCTAACGACCAAACCACTTATTACTGAGCATTTTCTGCGCAAAAGGCAGGTGAATAGTCTAGTTCGCATTGGATACCATTGGAGTAGGCTAAACTTGATATTCAAAACTTTTAGATGATTCCTTCAGCATTCGTCATTTGACCTCTTTAGTTGAAATGTAGTCTAGTATTCAAAGACTTGAGGCACACACTGTCTGATCGAAATACGTGAATCGAGAAGTTTCAAATGTCTAGGTAACTGAAATTATTTTCCATTTTCTGTCAAGGTCCTGACAGATGTCCAAAGAGGCGCCGCCCATCATGCGCAAACTGCTTATTGGTCAGCTTAAAGACCTCCGGTATGAAGCGGTTACCTCAAAGGAAGGAAATTCAATTCACAGTGTCCCGTTCACTCCAGGACGTCAACTCCTTTTCTCGTTAGTCTGGCTCCAAGGGCGCGTTCTTGGCACTGCTTCAGAAGCTTCGATCTTGAGATTCTTGTTGGACGATGCCACGGGGTCTGTCTTGGTAACCATCCAACCAGACACACAACCGCCGACGCCCGGGTCCTACGTCTCAGTTGTCGGTGAGGTAGAGCGGGTTTCCGGCACTACACCAGGTCCCTGTGGTGATTTGACCCCTTCAATAGTGTCCTGGCAAATCTCTGCTCGGTCCGTTATGTCGCTCTCTCAGGCAGACAAGTGCTTTTGTAAAGACGACGACGCCACAGGACAGCGCACCCCTTCCTCCGTGTACGCCGAACTGGCGTGGCCTCTAGAAGTCATGGACATGAGTCAAAACTTCTGGGCCCCTACTTAGAGTTCGTTTCGATTGTGTATATATTTGAATTTTATATTTTTGATATTTATTGTTGTTGGCTTGCATATTAGGTTGAATACGTCTGACTGTTGAGGATGCTCTTGCGTGTAGATCCGTTTAACTTCATTACATGTACTAAAATGAAACAAGGCCACGTGTTTACCGTTCCACACACACCGCTAGTGGTCGCTTACAGCCACATATTGCTAGTCTTTATCAGTCGCAGATGCCAGATTTCCACTGACACGTTATACCCGTGTAACAAGTGTAATTTAGTAAGGAGGTGATAGCAAATGATTGTTTTTGTCCTGAAATAGAGTCCAGTCAAAGAGAATGCGGAGGCGGAGACACATGTTGACCAGACGACAGAGTCAAAAAGTAAATTTAAAGATAAGGATCCAAAGTCAGCTTAAACTCTATCAGCAATGGGAGGGGGAAGGGAAAGGTCCAAATCTGCTGGGACGGAATCTAATAGGAAGACGGTTTGTGCAAATGTTTCCCTTATTTTATAAAATAGTGCGAGTCTCATAAGACACTTCCACCTGCGCCGAGGCTCCCGGCACTGCAGCCTCGGTTCTGCAACGAATTCGCCGCCCGCTCGCTGTTGCTTGTGCGTGGGCAGCTGGCGGACGCCATCACGACTGGGGGTTCTCCAAGACCCTAAAACGAAAAAGAAATATCCCCTTGGCGTTTGCTGTTATGCAAGATAATGACGCAGAAGTGGACTGTGGTTTCAAATTCTAACTCTGAACGAGTGCGATTGAAGAATTCTGGTGGTACTACACAACTCCACAAGTTTCAGTCATGGTAGTCCCTGCGCTTCTAGAAGACACAAGCATTTTAAGTCGACCTTGTACTTGAAAGCTCCCGAAGGATGTGATCAAATTTTCGGGGTTTCGCGTTTAGTGTTGTCATGGGTGGTTTTTCTGTGGTCGCGGTGTCCGTCATTCAACTCAGCAAACGCAATCTTATAACAAAAATGTGCCTAGAAAGTTGCGCATGAGACAAAGTCCGTAATATAAGTAGAACAACAAGACATTTTCTCTCACGGACCAGTGTTGTAGTCTCCTCATTTGCGCTCTCAGGCTTCATTAAAGCGGCATTTGTCAAAAACAAACCAACATTTCTGGATGTTTTAGAAAATAGACCAAATGGTTTGTACATTTCAACCTATCAAAGCCAGATTGCACTTGAAGAATGGTAAATAGGTGCTCTTATTTGATTCAGTGGGTCAAAGTGGCCTCAACACAGTGGACTTGACCGTGGTCTTATTGCTCTTTCCAGAATTGAAAATGCGTCAACATTGTCCGAGTCAGACTTCTGGTCATGATAGTTGCAGATGATAATTTAATGAGATTTTTTTACTCTCTCTACCCTAGCTTCCAGAGTAGTGTAAATTTTGCTCAGGGAACTACTTAACCACTTTACAGAGGCGATCATGGTGCGGTGTGCTGTAAATGCCGGATCGTACTACATTACCCCGTTTCATAATTGCGCAAGCGGTAGTCTTAAATCTGGTTGGCTTTGCTTCAATAAACAAATAAATAAAACGACCTTTGCGCTAACTCTAACCTTGGTGTGGAGGTACTCAGTGGCTTCACGCACCGCTCTTAGCGACTGCCCTGAAAGGTAGCGGGTCACGGCGCCTTCAAAGTCGGGGCTTTTTTGTAAAGTAGACAGGATTCGGCGGCCGTAATACCTAGAAATGCAAAAAACACCTGAGTCATGGGGTTTACGTGTCCTCAGGTGTTCCACAACAATGGAGATAGAGAAAATGTGGTTTTATAACGTTGCTTATCGCTACTCAGTTGTGCGTAAATGACTTTTGGGAGGGACATGTTAGTGCGAAGCATTTGAGCAATTGGATATTGAAATATTCGCAGGGATGGACGCTCTATTTTCAAGTCGCTGACCCCATGTTCTACAATCAACGGGCTATGAAGAAATGACTCTCATTAGGGATGCCCTCACAGAACGCACGCTGACCAACCGGTAAACAGATGTTTGGAACACCTTACTGGAGTCCGACCACTATACTGTAGTCGAAGAGAATGACGAATTTTATGATCCAGACTAAATGGAGAAATTATCAACCAGACAGACGTTGTAAGCTTAAGTGCTTAGTTACATTACAGGTGGAATCACCCTTGTTCTGCCTTAGCGCATCGTCTCACACACAATGCATACACCAAAATGTCACTAGGATCAAAGATAAGCCTCGCAGTTTTACATAAATGTCACAGGCGCGTTTTCTGTTTAACCACACTGGACCCTTGGGATGCTCCTTGACGTCACAGGCCTGCTTTCGTCACTTTCATTCTACATCATTATAACGCGGCATACTGAAGTAGTGTTTTGGAGTGCGACCTAACTACACCATTTGAACGGGAGACGTGTAGGAAGAGAGAATAGATGAAAGCGAAAGATCAGAGTAGAAGGGAAGGACGAAATCGCAGAGAGGAGAGTGTCACAGGGAGTTGGAACGACGTACCGTGTTTCTTGATTGCTGTCAAGTAGGAATTTGCCCAAGGCGACGATAACTCGCTCCGTGATCGCCATTGAGGAGGCACTGGAGAGGACGGCGGTCGTGCCGCTACCACCCCCGCCCACCGCACTTGTCGATCCCCATGAGGAAAGTGTGCCTCGAGCACTCGACGCCTGGATGACGCGACTGGGTCCTAGGCTCTCAATTATGTAACTGGCCTGAATAGCACATTGACGTCTGACGGCTGCGTTCTTATGCCTAAACCAACCACAAACATCCTACTTAAATAGTGTCAGTACAAATCGTAATATCAGTCCAAGTTGATGCCCCATACCATTAACTTAATCATACTGGAAACAGTTGATCTGTTCGAAACTTAGTCAAAAATAATGTCGCATTAATATACCGTGAATGATTAGCACTTCTTGAAATTACTATGGCATTTTTTTACTATAAAACAAGCAAATTAACATGTTCTCAAGGAGAATATATAGGAGAGTGCTATTCGCCAAACACCCGTGGCTGTATAACATACATTTGAATCGGTTCAGCTGAACCTTAAAGTGCATCTGACGCGATATCCGATCATGGAAAAAACACGACTCAATTGAGAGCAATGATTCACACTGCGTGGGGAGGTCCTGGGGCAACGAAAAACTACGACGGGCGGGTCCAAGGAAAGTACAAAATGTGAATTCGTCGAAGAATACACTGAGGTGCATAGGTATAAATTTAAGTTAGGTATGAAGAGACCAAATCTGTCCCTCAACATTCACTTTAGTGCGGTAGTCTTTCGTGTTTGCACCGTTGAAAGCGGGTTGGATGCATGTGGGGGGAGTGCAGCTGGCCTTAACTGAAAGGCGCGACTCACCCTAAGCCATGCTGGAACAAAGCAATGAGGGCCCTGTTAGGATTGGCGTAGCGGGTCAGGTCGTTGAGCGCAATGGCGACCTCACCGCGCAGGAAGGCTGCCGAGGCCTCGCCCGCCTTCGCCAGGAGAATTCGAACGCAGAGGTCGACGTGGGGATCCAGCAGACGGCCCAGCCCCCGGAAGAGGTCAGACAGGGTCTTTACAGCCTGCCTTGAGACCTGCGAAAAAGTTTGACGTTTACCGATATTACCTTGAGCGAAAATCTTATACTTAAGAGGTAATCACAAGACTAATTTGACGACAATTGTTTTGTTAACTAGACCTATTAATGAAGTCGCTAAAGCATTGCAATAGTGAAGACAGGCCAAGTTATTTGCTGCCCAGTTAACACCGCAGTGGCCTGACTCCTTGAGGGCTTTGGAATTGGCTCCCCAAGTGTACGCAAACCAGACAACGCCTGCCTAAGAGATAGCTGACTCCTCCGCGGGTCATTAAAAGTCCAGAGGTTGAGTTGGTTCAATCAAGCCTCAAAGTTACATCCGAAGGAATCTCAGATGACTACAGAAACACCACGAGTGGCAAGTTTAGGACTGTGTGCTTGATCAGGTAAACGAGAACTCCGAGCTTCCTTGAAATATTCTAGATGGTCCAAAGGTTGTTCCTGTGTGCCTAGAGTCCGGTCCTGCAACCCACTCCAATATGTGTAAATATGGCGAATTTCAGTCATTTAAGACAAAAAAACTTGTTTAATTATCGTTAATGCTGAGCGTAAAAGTAGTCCTTTAGTGCTAAAAAAACTTCCTCTGAAGGATTGCCTTAGTCCCAAGTTCGTTTTGCCAAGCTACTGAACAACACTACTTATTATAACGCGTTTTCACGTCTTGTGTGAGTGCGTGTGAGTGCGTGTGTGTGTGTGTGTGTGAGTACAAATAATGAGCGCCTTGATGTTGCTATGCCAACAGGTAGCGACCGGCTTATGAAAGAACTGGGCGTGTGGCAGAACATTGCAGCCCTTTGTCTGCCAACAGGTTCAATTCCACCAATGAGTGGTTTACTGCAGTTTTTTACATCACTAGGATTCAGAAAAACGCCGACTACTGACTACAATGAAAACATCTAGGCAGAAGTGGAAAGAGCCTTTAATTTCCGTTTGACAATTTGTCTTTCGACAAAAGTAAAAACAGTCAATTAAATTTCTTGGGGCGTATGACAGGCCTTTGGAAATGCCTTAATACTTCTTCCGAGTTTAAGGTTAGCAACACGAATCCAGCAGTTCAGAGGAAGTATGAGTGCACTATGCCTGACACTAGTGGGCTTTTTCCGGAGCTGTCCAGCACATAGCAACAGGCACGACTCAAACAAAGCAATAAGCCTGGCTAATCCATAACCTCGTTTCCGTAAGCCACACATCCGCATTATGTGACATTGAGTGCAATAATAGGGTTGGCTATCGGCGTGATTTGAAACAGGCTTTGCTAATTTAGTGCGCACAACAAACTAATCAATATTTCGCCTTGTTTACAACCGAAGAACCGGGAGAATTTCAGTTTGGTTTCTCAAGAATGAGTAGCTGCAGCCCTTATAGATCAGAAACGTTGGTGCAACAGTGCATTGCTGGAGAAATTCTATTATCTTCATTATTTCCTGGCTGCTAACAAAGGGATGCATAAATTTCAGGTTATTCTTTGGTGTGAAGTTCGTTGAAGGGTTCCTTCAAACGTACTGAACTGCATTCACACTGCTGTTAATGACCCACGTGTAAATAGGAGGCGTTCTAAAACTGCCAGAACGTAAAAACGGAGCAATAAACATGAATCGAGCGAATGCTAAGCATGTGGTCAAGACAAAAGAATGATTGGAAGTAAAATGTTTACTTAAAAAAACATGCGAATCCCACACCAACTTAGCTTAAAATGATTACTACTCTGGAAAAAACGATTAGTTCCAATAGGACCTAAGTGGTTATAGTCTTTAGTGATTTATCACCACAACAATAAAGTTTAGCTATAAAGTCAGATTGGGAGAACAGTGTGTAATTTGTGAAGACGCAAGTCGAAGACCTTTTTAGGAAATAACTTCGGAAATTACTTGTGAGCGGAGATTTTTGCTCTCCGTTAACACGGCTTGGATTACCCCGGACTGGTTTTCGGGACTGTTGTAAAATACACTGGGATTCCTTAGAGCAAGATCGGAAACCTTCAAGAGGCCGTTCACCTTGTCCTCCCAGTCGGAGGATGCAATTTGGTTGAGCGCACAGGTGACGTCTCCGTCTGCTTGATGTCGGCGGCCAGATTCGACAGTCGTTGGAGGCCTCGAGGGACGCGAGAATGCTGTCTCGCTATTTCCAACGTCTGGGCTCGGGTGCTGGGCAGACCTAGAACAGTCGGTAGACAGGCACATACAACACCTGTAATCAGGGAGCAGGCGATGTGCGCTAATTCCAAAAAGGTCCAATTCGTCACAGAACCGATACGGATTTACCATACGTCTGAATGATCCATCAGAGTGTGGTGCTAGTATTAATTTGTCTTGGACTCAAACCACAAAAAGTGATCTCCCATAAAGGAATGGTCGGCGTACAATTATTAACCAGAAAAAAGTCGGACGGGATTTGAAAGTAATCACCCTGCAGGCAGATGCAAATTACTAGGTATAATTTGGGCTTCTAGATTATGCCACTGCTCTTTTGGTGTGAGATCAGAAATTAGTGCAAGCGATTTTCATGCGGTATTTCTTGAATTGGCTGCCGTCCCATGTTCAAGTCACCGTTCGCACTCTTTCATTTTATGGTAGCCAAACTCCATAAACGACCATGGTCGGGCATGCAATTCGCTAAGCCAGAAAACTATAAAATTTTTGCCGACAATTAGAGGCAGCCTGCGAGAGACCATGATTGGTTACTTCTTGTGAAATGCTTTCAAACTGGGTAATCAATCATATTTTAGGAAGTTAATGTCATGTAGCATGGTTCCTGTGGGCCAAAAAAAGCATACCTTGGCCTTCAAGACGCTGTGACCGTAGCAGTTTTCTAATACTCACCTAACTTCATAACCTCAGTCTTTGTACAGCATTCTTAGCGCAACTAACACCATGAAAATTGTCATTCTGAACTTTTTCTCAAGGAAGGCCCAATGGCGAATTCTAACCCACGGTAACACTTTACCTGTCTTTTTTCATCACTTCCACGCTCAATCTATTTACCAGTCAGTGTTAACCCACATCCGCCGTACCTGTTGACCTTGGGGACGTGCGCACCCAGTCGCCTACGAATAATGTACATAAACTAACCCAAGGCACCTCTTACGTATCTTCGTGGTGTTGTCGCCGGCGCAGCATGGAGCTCAAAACACCGAGTAAATTCATCGAGTAAGGCCTTTCACATAAACACCTAACACCGCTCCAAAGCTGACGTCCAAATTAGCTCGGTGATGGTTGTCACGTGTCAGGTGTGTGCGGGTGCCAGCCTACCTGATGTGCGGACTGCCGTCACGCGGTCCCGTCGGCGGTCGCCTTTGGAGCCCCGCGGTGGGTCTCTGCGTCGACGAGGCTCTGCTCGGTGTCCTTGGGCAGCTTCGTGGGGGTGGAACGTGTTCGCCCTCGTCCTTTTTCTCTCCTTGAATTGCTTTGAAAGGTAATAAATAACCCCACTTTACTTCAGGTCGTTAATTTCACCACAACTAATGATTCTGCTTGAGATCAGTGGATTCGTCAACAAGCCAATCGGTCGCAAGTAACACGGTAGGGAATTTTGTGGGTGCAATGTGTACCACCTAACTACAATAAACTCCAGTTCCACGTTTAAAAGCCGAAAGAGACCATGTTACATTTTCAATATTTGTTGGTATATTGTGAAACAAACTTCCGTATCATTAACTTATCATTGTAGCAGTAATTAGAGTTCGTTTACAGATAGATTACGCTGTGTTCTAATTCTGCTCTCTGAAACCCTGAAATGAAACAATCTTCAAGCTTGTTTTAGCCGGGTGTTTATTACAGCCGATATTAAGTGCAAATTAGCTTACTCATATCAAAATACAGATTTTTCGGTCAATTAAAATCAGAATCAAAGTTGTGTGTTTGAAGTAAATAATTTTTAAAAAAAGCCACACTTTTCGTTCTGTATCTAAGCGATATATTTAAATTTACTTGCACTTCGGCATAATTATAGGCGTAGCTGTTGTTTGTTTGTTTGTAATTTACATTATTGTCTGTACTTTCCATAATTTCAGCCAGCGCCATTTGTGCAGTTGCGCGTTCAACTGAGCCGTTATTTTCCCGCGTTTACCCCGACTTCCGTGTGCGACACTGGAAGCAGCACAAAGTGCATGAGCAGACCGTGTCTCGGCGCGCCGACTAGTAGTGACAAGGGGTGACGGCTTGGAGAGATGCACAAACACAAAGGAGAAAACTAAGCCCCAATTTCTCAAAGAGGCGCAGTCAAATCTGACTCAAGGCCGCAGATGAGGGGCTGACTGGTGTTAGTGCATGAGGCAGTGTGTGTGTGTGTCCGGCTGGGGCCTCTAGAACCCTCCCAATGCCGGTTCCGCCATGCCAACATGAAAGGTCCCGCTTCAGCACAAATGAGTCAGTCGTGTTTTTTTTTTCAAAAAAAAGGAAACAGTTCTAGTAAATTTGATGGCCTTCCTGACCTTTATGTTAGTCAATTTTTACATTGGTCCGCCAGTCGCCAGAATGGTTACTAAGTGAATGAGTTTGTAGAGGTCTCCCTCGATCGGATACTCGAACTTGGGTCGGAAAATATGTGCGACTCGGGGACAAGCCTTATGCCCATTCAAGCTCAAAAGCCACTTTAATTATGGAAATATGCCAGTTTGCATGAACAGCATTTTCGGAAATGCGGTGAAAAAATAAGCGCGCTTTTATGCATAGACTGTGGTAAAAGCCGAAGTTTCGCAGGTAAACTAAACTTGTAAAGCATGTAATGAAAATAGCAGAAAACAGCATCGTGGAAAACATTCAAATGGTGAATCCTCATTTGTTTGCGCATGGATTAATGTTTTATTTAAACAAGTAAGTTCTCTTAGCTGAATCTAAACCCACAATTCAATTCTTTGTATGATGGAATAATTTACAAAAAAATCATACATTTAGCAACTAATCGGTAATCCTAGCGGAACAATACATAAGCACACCAATAAACATAAGACAGTTGTGGTCAAACCTTAGGAATGGGGAACTTAGCTATGCACTTTTATGTTCCACCTTATTGATGAATATCGGATCATGCTGGATACACAAATGCAGTCCATCCTGAAAATAATCACGATTTTTTTTTTGGAACACATCCTACACGTGCGTACTGACTGGTAACACGTTACCCTGGTGTCAATAGCACATAGGCCACGTTTTAGTATGAGACTTACAAGAGAGCAATGAAAGAGACAATAAGTCACCATTCCTGGTGTGGGACAATGTAGACTTTAGGACGTATCGATACGCGAGGAAGTGTCTAAGACCATCAATCATGTCCACCTCCACTAAATTCCTGTCTGGTTTGTTGCCCAAAATAATTCAGTGATGTCTTAGATTATTATTTACCGTATTTGGGACAATTTCTTCGAGTTGTCTTGCTGGAATATCTACCTAGGTGATACTTCTGCAAGCTACCGTTGAGCATAAATCTTCACTATTCATAGAACGGAACAGTCAAACTTTATTTCCTGTTTTGTGGATAAAGTGCTTTTGTATTTTGTATTAAAGTACCTATCTGTGAAGATTTGCGGCTTGTGAATAAATCCTTCAAGAAGTTTGATAGTTCCTGTAATCTCCTGAGAATTTCACCGCCAACTTTTTTAATCCCCACGATTTCTCCAACGGAGGTAACATTTTTACACCAAGAAGTGTGTGGAGGACTGATTTGCACTGTTCAGTGTCCGTACGTTAAATAGCTTATTTTTTTGTTAAAAACAAGAGATTTACTCAGGGAAGTACAAGTACAGAATGAGGCTGCCATTCTAGTACATACTTTAATTGTCAAAGGAAGCTAAGCTCTGTAGCGTTAATTTTTGGTTGAATTCAAAGTAATCTGTAGTTTGCCTGCCGAGGTTTGACTACTTCCTGCCTTGTGCAATACGACATGGTTTGCACTTTATGCGGTACGCGATTAATCACGAAATTCTACTTCTGCTCAGCATCTATCGGTTGTCAACTTGCTATGCTGTTGTGTGGGAAGCCCACAGAAGGAAGGAGTTCAAGGGCCTCAGCAAGCGCCGCCATAATGCGGAAGGGGCCCTGGAATTAGTCGTCCATGTTCCAACGAGGATGGCGGAGAACTTGAAGTATTGGGGGTTCAGAAACGTAACCTTAGTCCATTCTGGGTTTTTTAAGCCACCAAACTTCAAGCGTGAAATTCGCTGAACGGACATACACACTCAGAAGAAACTGACCGACACTAGAATATGGTTCCTTGATCGCAGATATGTGGATTGAGTTATTACACAAAAGCACCGTAGCAGTTGGTTAAGCGTCCACCTAACAACAAAGTTTGGAGACGTACGGACTTCTTTCGCGCCCTCTTCTTGCAAGACTGGGTCCTTTCGATGGGCAAGACCTGCCTCGGCGAGGACGTTCATGTTGGCCCTAATGGTACTTTCGTCATCCTGCAAAAAATCAAATACAAGCTGCTCTTTGGTTTCACAGACTTTCCTCGAATGTTCAGGTAGTGAAATTATTGGCTGAGCTAGGCCAATATACGCGGTATTTTATGTGTGCTGGGGAACGACAGCGCTCAAGCACCTATGGCGTGAAATATGTTCGGAGGCAACTGGTTTAATGTGAATGCAACTGTGTGGCACTTCAACAAATGTGGGAGGCAAAGATGATCCCCAAAATCATAGAATATCAACAGGGCTTCGGATTAAAAGAACACAGGAGACATATGGGATTTCTATCAGAAGGGAACAGGTGTATAAATAATGCCTTATGCCAGCCTAAGTTACTCGAGTGACTGAATCTGCACAAGTTGTCGGCAGCGACTGAATTCGTAACATCTTCAATGTTAGTCCCCTGGTAATTCTTAATCCCGTCAGTTGCAATTACTATCACCACTTCCACATGAAAAAAATTCTAGGCCTCTCGTTTGGTAGAAACCTAGCTAAAGTGGGCTCTGAGTGTGTCCGCTGAGACCCATAAAAAAGATTACGAGGAACTGTCAAATGCAATTCGTGTTCGAAGTTCCAATGAAGCTATTCATGGCGTTCTTGCGAAACACGTATAGTTACTTTATGTCGGTTAACGTGACATGAGAGAAAAAATGGGTAATCCACGACACTTACACTTTCAACCTCATCCGAAGTTCTTAGTGATAACTTCGCCAGCACGGTTGTGCGTCCTGAAACCTGGTTATCATCATTAGGCTCCTCAGGTGAGTCACGTGGTGAGTTTGTCGTGATCTGTTTGGCTAAAAAATAGGGATAAACTTAGAATTAGATTTAATGAGCAAATTTTTCACTATTGGAATTCAAATGCGTCTTGGATGAATCACTGTCCATGAAAAGTCATCGAAAAAACGATAATGTGTTGTGGGTCCCAGCATGTGGCTTTGAACCACGCCGAGGCCACTGAATTAACGCTGGCCTGATCACGCTTCCCTGATACCCGCGATGAGGAAAAATACCGGAGAGGACGTCGACACAACCGTTTACTTCAGAGCTCAACCAAGTTGGTGTCGTTGTTCGTGGGTGGCGTTTGCGCGTGTGTACTTAAACCTCGAATGTGTGTCATGGGCTAACATCGAGACTTAGGTGTAAGGACAATCTAAGATAATCTTTCTTCTTGATGAGGAGGAGCTGAGGATCCGCGAGACTGGCGACAAAGGGGACCGTGTGTCGGAGTTTGGAGTGACCGAATTAACGAGTGTGAAACAACGCGATTCGCAACAAATGGAGTGGACACATTGGGGCATTATGTGCAGGGAACAAGTTAAAAGCAACACAATTTAAGATGGCGGATGAAGCATCCAAGTTCGCTCAGTAGAGCATGCACAATATGTGATTGACATGGCTTGTACTGTGTGCTGAAGCTTTCAGGGCTGCAGTACTCCCTTCACCCTAATCTGACAAAATCAGGAACTTAAAGATAGTCTCGACATTTTCAGAGCCAAAATAGTAGTCAGGTGAGTTGTGGCCTTAGGAGAAAAACGCTTGTAAAAGATTCAATGTAAAAAGCAATATTTCTGTAACTAAATAAATCTCGTTTTATTTTTATTGTGATATGATACGGGATATCCACACTCTGAGGATGTCTCGGTTTAAGCCTAATTTTTATAATTTGAACTCAGCGAAAAAGCCAGCAGGCAGACACACCGTTAGGGTGGATGCCCTTGCCAATAATGTCGATGTGGGGATCTTCGGTCTCTTCAGGGGCTCGGGTCGTCGAGCGTTTCGCGTGCTCAAGTTGACCTGAAAAGTAAAGTGCACGATTTGCGTGATCAACGAAGATCGCTGTCACTTGATTCGCTCACTGGAGATTTAAAAGCGGTGCCTTATTTACGGGCAGACGCTGCAGTCGCCTTCGCGACCAAGACTAGTCTTCCGAGAGGTTCATTTCAGGCTAGCAATCGGTGCACTAGTCCTTGTCTGGAAGTACTACCTTAATCATTAAAACCACCTGCGTGCTGGCATGAAGTCCTCGAAGCTTTGTGATTAGGCCTTTCATTCTCAACTTTTATTTTCACTCGACTGCACCGGAAATCTATTCACCTGTGGATGCATAAATTCACCTAGTGCAGGAAATTATTTATTCAGACAGTATTAAAGGGAGGTTTTTAAAAGTAGAACAAGAAGCAAGTTATTTTGCAGAAATTTAGTTTCCTAATGCAATGAAGAACCTTCTTTATTTCTTCAACAATGAGTACCGCTTAAAATAGTGACTTGGCCAGAATTGGCTTTAAAAGGCCCTAATTTCTTACACATAAATGCGAGTTTTGACTAAAAACTAAAATTTGCCTGGGGTTCGGCACCGATTAAAGTGGGCTACTTACCCCGCAGGGGTCCCAAGAGTGGACTGTGGGGGTCAGTGGGGCCGAACGAGCCCTTGCTACGAGGTTTTTGGCTCTGGTGGTGGGTGGCTACGGTAATCCTCCCGGTGGACAGCGAAGAAGGCATAATTGGAGTTGTGAGGGCACGTTGATTGCTTCGTCCGTTGAAGCTTAACAAAGTGAGAAAACATCCGACTGCTGCAGCGATGTTCATTTTGTTAAACCTTTTAACCAAACCCTCAATTTTTTGGAGGATCTGTCCATGGGACAGACTTAGCAAAATCGTTAGTCAACTTCCTTGCTTCTATTTGCACAAATATTAGCACAAATAAACAGGCGTTCGATTGCAATTTAATTACATAATCACGAAACCACTTAGTTGTTAACTGACATCAAAGTGTCAAATCCCAGCCTTATTTTGAACCCTGTAACTCAGCGCATCCATCGTCATTACTTAGAGGCGAGTGATTCCCACATAGTGAATGCCAAGTATAGATAGCTGAAGCCGTTGGAAAATATCAGTTAATAGCTATTCAGTTAGCTCTGCAAGCCCAAATTGGGATACAATTTTCTTACTGAGAGCACAAGATTTTCTTGTATCAGTTGTTTTTCCGACAAACTATGATCATTGTGGTTCGCTGTTGATTGGTCTTGGAGTGAATAGATGTTATACGTCTGCGAGTTCGCCGCAAATATTACCGACACATCCAACTGCTGTCGCCAATGTCTCATATATTGAGGCCATAAAACCATCTAAACGAAAATTAGACTTTACATGGCCAACCATTGTTTTCACAGGCCAAGAGGAAAGTTCATTGGTCCCTGCATCAAACTACTCCACATTTGCAAGCCTCATTAATGTATAACCTCTGATTTCGGAGAGATTATTACAGTTGAAAATGGTTAGGTTTTTGGGTCGTGCATAACGCTCATACAGGTTTCCTACACTGATTCGCGGATTAACTATGTCTTTGTTTTTTGTTGGGTTTTCGCACCTACGCCTGGTCGTGAATCCCTACGATTATTGTTTACACACACACACACATTTTGTGTCCTGACACCTACAACCCGACACTAGAAAGAGGGCGCGCCGCCGGTTTCAAACGGTACAGTGCCGCGCGTTAAATTAGGTTGCCATGAGTACCCGATCAGTTTATGCTTTGCCCCAACTATACACAGCTGGCAAGTACGATAATAAGTAAATGAGAACAAGTATAAAAGTAGATTTAGACATTTATAATACTGTCGTTCTTGAGGTTAATGTTGGTGTTTTCGCCAGTGGCAAAATACAATTAGCTCGGGATATTTATATTCATGAGAAACATGCTGGGTTTATTGGAACTTCAGAATAAATTTACTAATCGAAAAATCCCGCATTGCAGGCATGGTTTCACGTTTAAAATGACGCCAAGAGCTGTGGACGACTTTGTGACTGCCTACTCGTTAATACAGTCTTATTTCGACGCACATGGCAGATTTGAACGTTGAAGCCAAAATTGTGGATTTAATAATCACTACTGAAGACAATCTCTTCTTCATTTATCTGGACATTTTCGGACTACCCCGAATACCTTTTTTACCGATTTACGAGTTACTTAAACTAATGATTTAACTCAAATTGAAACGATCAGCTAGAGGAAAATGACTGTTTGTATTCAACAGACGACAGTAAAATGCTAATTTATTAATGATTAAACAATTCGCTTATTTTGATTTCGAAGACGTACAAGTTAAAAGCGTATTTCTAAAAACACCTTTTCGATCCAACCTAAGGCAACATCTCCGCTTGGCGCATATCACCTTTTTGTATAAACGACAGTCTGTGTGTTGACCCTCAAAATTCGAAAAAAAACTGCTGCTCCCTTTGTGTTTGACGCTTTAGTGCGTGATCAGCAAATTTAACAAAAAAAAATTTACCGATTCATTAGGCGATAGTTTGCTGAGGAGTCCGAATCAAATTGGTCACTAAGGCGCCAACTTGTTGGCTCCAAGTCGGTGTTTGAACGAAGGGCGCGTCTTTGAGAGGCCTTTCGTCGAATACCGAAGACCTATTTCGATATAACATGATAAATTTCCTCAGAAGGCCGACATCACTACCTAGGTTAAGTCACTACTCGTGAAGCGAGATTCTGCTTCATGGTCAAGTGTACGTGGATGCTCTTGTTTAGACCGAACTTGTCCATCGGTCACTTGGTTAAAACCAATGAAACGAGTTTGAAAACACGAAACATTGCAATGAATGTTTTTCAAGCGCTCGACCAACTTGTAGTTAACAGCCCGTTACAACTTGGGAAGAGGGGGGAAAGAGACGACAGAGAACACGACCGCTTATTAGTGTCACACTAGCCAAGTGGTTTTGTGTGCGTTTGAGTACGCGTGCGTAATAGGCGAGCGCTAACAGGACCAATAACAAAAGGGGTGAGCCATTGGTGTAATCGGGCCGTCATACAGGCACCACTCACGCGAGGTGGCTTTCTGTCCATTGCAAGTATTCCCCCCCCCTTTCCCCGAGAAAATTACTGAACTGAATCAGCAAAGCGGACAACGGGTCTCAGGGGTAGGTCGGATAGCTACCTAAGTTGACTTGGCTGGTGACACCGTCGCGTTCTCTGTCGCCTCTTTTAGCCTTCTTCTCTGGATCCAACGGGCTGCTTATTAGAGGATTGTGAGGTTATGCTAAACTTATCCACTACAAACTGACAAAACACGCATTTATTCCGATTTGGCTACCTCTAAAATCCACTAGCATTGCATAAAAGTGGGTGCTGGCAGGAGTTCGGCGCGCACATTTTTCTGCAACTATTATCGAATTTCGGGAACCAAAGACTCGATTGCACAAAAATATCAGGGAATCATGAAATCAACGAAGTGACTTTGAACTCTTTTCGTGTGTACACCTCGACAATACTTTGGAGTGAAGGACATACGCGAAGAGATAATGCGTGGGCACAGTGCTAAAAGTGTAAGTTGAAGTATTCCCTTTAAAAAATGTTATTTGAACATTACGTGACGCATGGGTGACTCCGTATGTTCTAACGATGTAAGTTCTTAGTGCATAATATTGATATTCAAATGGAGCTTACGCTCTGTGCATGGCTTAAGCACAGACCATGTCACTACAATCGTGTTGCCTAAAAGAGGTACTTGCCTCCGCGGCATCGTTGGCTTGTGCGGCTTTGTGGCTGTTGATAGCATCAGCTCCGGGCGAGGACTGGAGGTTGGCGAGGGAGCCGGATAGGGTTCTCACAGAGCGGATGCCAACGGCTTCAAACGAGGCTCGTTCTTGAGACTCGATGGCTAAAATGCAAATAAACACGAAGGTTCAAAGGAAGGCAATGAAGAGACTGAAAGAAGCTAAGGCCTCCCATGAAAAGCCAAATAACTTCAAAATGTGCAGAATACATGGAATTGGGAATGCATGTTTCTTTGTTTAAAAGCAACGTCGAAACTATGGCCAATCTGTGCACTGGCACGTAGCCACTTCCAGTGGAAGATCCAGAGACCTTGTACACTTCGACCTGCCCTATCCTCCAATGGTAACAGATTACGTTAAAGGGGCTTTGAAGTGATCAAGCCATAGAGTGGCGATTCTTTCAGGAAATGTAACTGACAGTGCTCATTCTGCGTGAATTCAGTGAATAACTGCTCACAGAAAATCGAACTTCAGCATTCCAGCAATGTCACTGCCATAGCTGGGCTAGAAACGTGACCAATCTTGCTGAATTTCATTAACTGACAGCTTTACTTAAGGAAAATTTAGCCACTAGTATCTTATTGTTAATCTGATCAAAAGTTTCGAGTTTGATTCAAGTGAGAGTTAAAATTTCCCTTTCCCGAGTCAAAAATCATGCCTTTGTTCACCATAGTCTTCTTTACCTTTCAAGTCACTCTATGACCACACCCTTATCTATTCGGTAAGATTAGGACCCTGTAATCCACTACGTCATAGCGGAAGTTTCTAAATGGGAGCAAAGTATCTCTGTCTCAAACGGATTAGTGCATCCTTAGGTTGGAATCATTTCTGAAAGATGAAGACGAGAGGTCATGGCGCTTGTTGAGTTTCGCGTAGTATGATGTAAGGTTATGGTAGTAATTTGCACAACCGGTTACTTCATGTCATTTTAGCGACGACATCTCAAAATCATGCGAAGTTCGTCTCAATATTGAAAAATGCAAAACCTAGCCCCTGAAGTGTGCACCCTTTTTGCTGTCCTGACTTTACCCATTAGAAGTGTGCATTTCCGTGTCAGCGAAGTCGCAAGAGTCAGATACTTCATGGTTTGTTTATTGTTATGGGTTTCCATTTTAGGGTTTTTCACAGAGAAACGTTGACGCAAATTATAAATATTTAACCAACGATATATAGAACTAGTGAACCGCAATTTGCTTTATGATCTACCGATGTTCAACTTAGATTTGGTTGTTCTGCTATCAACAGAATGTTGTTCACTAGCGTGCTCATATCTGATTTATCAGAACCTCGTGAGGCTTAGCAATCAAATTCGTAACCCAGCCAAGGCCGGGGCAACGTATAGTAGCCCCAATGAACCCAATACTAAAGGCAGGGTAGAGTGGTGCGTTGTAATGTAAGACTTACAGGATGTACTTAAACAACCTTTAAGCATATTTTAACATCCCATTCAGTTGTTTCCAAGTCATTTTAAGTTCACAAAATCGCTGAAAATGGGAAAAATATTTGAAGACCTGGGCTACGGTGTGGTGTTAATTAACTAGGGATACCTCAAAATGTCTGAAGTAAAAGCCTCCCCTCAAACATTTACATATGGAACCACCAATTATGCAAAATAGGATATGATTCATTTTGTCTGAGCAGCTGCCAGATGATAATGAGTACAGGAAGACGAGTAAGAAAATGTCTTATTCAATTAATTTGTAGTCTTCATAAACTTAACTTTTTTGACTTTGAAGTGGATGTCACAATAACAGAACAGGCTAGTCATATTCAATTATTGGTTTGAATCCACCGTAAAGGCAGTTGCAACAACAAGGGCAAAAGTAACTACCGGCTTCAGATTAACAAGTAAAATTTAAGCATATATTTAGAGCGAGGTGTCCTAAAAATTGCAATTCCAAACACACGTAGTCTCCTTATTTGTCAGTCAGGAACGGGTCGATAAAAACACTTTTCGTTTTCTGCTGTAGTTGTGCTTGTTAAGAAACACATTATCATCATTTTCACGATAAAAATGTCCATCATTAGATCATTTAAGTGAGCACTAAAAATAATTCTAGTTTCTCTAATCAACAACAAGAGCCATAGTCGAAAATGTCACATCATCTCCTAACCTTTGTGAAAGCGTGCCAAAGTATAACTTGAGTATTCTCATGTTCACGAGGGGGCAAATTTATTTTTGGCAGTTCCATGTCTTAAACATGGGCTTGAATCGCCGTGTTTCCCAGAAAGGGTCATGGGTATTTGCTCTCTCACCGAACAAAGCTGTTGTATTTTTCAGTATGATAGTTAGAAGTGACAGCCCTTGAATAAAATGCAGTCTACACGAATTTTTTATTAATTCAGCATCAAAATCTTTAGCCGGCTAGACACTTGTCGTCGGCAAGGCGTTAGCGAGTCGTTTGAGTACGATCCATGCGATAGTAGCTGACGGCAACAAGGGACAAGGGTGGCCACGTAGCGAGAGGCACAGATAAACACTTCACTTCAAATAAAACAAATTCAAATTAAGGCAGGTTCAGAGCTCGTGTTTCGACTGATGATTAATCATTTGCATGCAAAGCCAAATCCCAGAAAGGAGTTCTACTTTATCGAAACTTATCTGCCCACCATGAAATTCAAATCGCCCTATAAAAAATGTTAAAGATTTCTTTAAAAAAAAGTAATTCGCGTACATGTTACACGGTTGCGCAGGGGTCTCTTTGGTTGTAGCACTGATGCTGTAGTTAGTAAAGGCGTTTAAGTGTTGGAAAAGGTTGTATTGCCATAAAATGTGCAATAAACAAAATATTAAATTATGAAGGACTTGCGAAAGTGTCGTTACTAAGCAACCAGGTTGTTAACAAAAGGTTTGTTTTTTTTACTGGCTGTAAATAGAGTGCAGTTTCTGAACGCACCGCGATGGCCTTGGTCGCAAGAATCGGCAAAGGCGTTGAGACTACGCCGTAGTTGTGGCTGTTCGAGGTGCGTATTCAAATCACATATCTCCGAGGGCCGGTTACTTGAAATTGCGCTGTTGTCAAATCGCCTTCGGGACTGTAAAATAAAATACAGGTTTCAAAGAAGTTAAGTAGGAACGTGCTAAATGTGGCGCCATATCGATGGGAATCCGTGTTTTAGCATAGCTGCCTTAAACAAATTGAACAATAAGGCTTGGTTTAATGAAGGAGCATTCAGTGTGAACAATCGCAGCAAATGTTCTTGGGTTTGCGGGATTAACTGACAAGATTAGGCATCTAACTCAATTTGACTACCTCCAAAATCCATTGTCTTTGCATCAATCTGGCTGCTGGCAGAATCCCTTACGTACTCTTTTACTCTGAAGGCACACTTTTCTACGCCCGTTTCCACATTTTGGAAACGACGCACCCAGAACTAAAGGCTTGGCTACGGAAAACTTTAGGGAATCCTGAAATTGGCAACATGGTTTTGGTATTTTTTTCCCTTTGTACACCTCGATGTCGTGGGTTTCAACCGCAGAAGCCAAATCTAATTCATAGTAACGGATGTTTTGTTGATGCGCTTTTATAAATACGTCTTGTAGCTTTAGGTCACTCGCAGTCGTAGTTTAAAACGACCTCTCAGTTAACTTTCCTTTCTGTTTTTGCTGACAGTCACGTTGAACACAATTTTTTAAGCACATAACTCATTAATGAAAAATAAGTACTAAGTGCTACAGTCAGACTTGGCAGCATTATGAGTGGGCACTAATGAATATACTGAGGTGTGAAAGTGTCTTTATTAACTAGAAAACAGTCATTTTAAGGGATTGATACCTGACCTTAGTTGCCTCCTAGGAAATGAATCGATTCGCACAACTATCACTAGGTTTGATTGTGTGGCTACTTTTGTAATATTGGACATTTTCTTTTCTAAGAGGTTCGGAAAAACAGAGCAGAATTTATGGCAATGTAAAGTAGTGAGAAACTATCTTATCTGGAATCGCACTGAATGATTTTGAAAAAAATAGAAGTTTGTGAAATTTTAAAATATCATGCAGGCTTACCCCAGCAGCCGCACTGCCTAACGGGGTGACGCAGGTTTGGGAGAGATTGGGAAGGGAGAAGGGACTGCTGGCTGTCGTGAGTGGCGAGGGTCCGCTTGAATTGCCAACGACTACGACGCTCTCTCGTGGGTCCCAGGGGAGGCGAAGGTTCCCGTGCATTCGGCCCGCACTTGGCTTTCGACGCTCTATTCGCGTATAAAAGTAGTTGTGCTGAGCCCGATAATTCAAATCGCTATCTTTTAGCAGTGGTGGCATCCATGAAAAAGACAAACAGCACCTTTTTCCCCCGAAAGAATGTAGTTTCTATTTATGAATGACGTATTCTTTTTGAATACGGGAAATTGACTAAATCATGATGAATTATTTTAAAAAAATTATCCCATGGTTGAAGGTACTTAGCATCAAAGAAATGAGCACACTTAAGAGGCGTTGTGATTTGGTGTTCGAAAAAACCTTGCTGTGCCCTCAGATTGCATTTTTAGGCAGTTGTGAAGACCACGTAGTAAAAATAATACACATTACATACACTTCCTAACCAAGGGTTAGCTTGGATATTATTTGAGTTTTATCGGGGCAGATGGCTAATTGACAAGTCACAATGGCCGCATCAGGGAAACGTTCTGGTAAATCCAAAGTGGATTTTGCAAAATCAACTTGGGTTTTTCAACGCTAAAATCACAACGACAAGAAGCACATAAGCACATGCCCACACCCTCGCAAGGTATCAAAACAAATTTCATTTCAAAAAGACTTCACTGAATAAGTTTTGCAAGGCATACGTCGAATTGCGTTACTCTTGAGACAAGACGCCAGCCCCACATTAGGCATTAATATAGATTGTAAACTAAAATTAACTAGTGAACTCAAGTAAGGAAATGTCCTCGATTAAGTTTTTTCGAAAACAAATGATGTGCATTTGAATGAAGAACGGATGTCGCAGCAGCACTCTGTCCTAATTTTAAAAAAAGAAAAAATCAGGAAGGAAAGTTGGCTTCATTGCATGAAATTCACCAAAGGGAGGCAATGCCAACCACAAATTTTAAAATTAAACATCGACGAATCTTTTTTCCATTGCATTTTTGAAACTGTGCGGGTGGGGTTGTGCCGAAAAAGGTCATTACTGTAGTGGTAGAATAAACTTACTTTACGAGTGATTTTTTCAAAGGTTAATGTCGATGAACACACAGCAATTTAACTAGCAAACAAGCTGCACTTTGTTATTTCAACGTTCGTTTGTTCCTGGACGTCAGTCCTTCGCTTCAAGCATGGAAATCTTTTGCTCAGACTCGCACTACTTCCATTGCTTCCAGAAGGGATCGATCGAAGCACAAAGGAATGTGTTAACCTTTCAAAGCTGTAACTGCACTGCAGCTGACAGAATTGGAAATTATGCTTTTGCGAATGTGTACTCCCAGATTTTCAAAGTCTGGTCATTTTAGTAAAAGTAAATTTATCAGACTTTAAAAGTCCATTACAGAATACTTCAGGCTGTATAATTAACCTCTTTTATCACAAGATTTTGTTTAAGAGTGAAAAATTCATTCTCCACAATGTTTTTCTGGCCGTATTTATAAGGTGAAGAATTAAAAATAGGTTACAAAAATTTCAAGAGTTTGGGGTTTGTCTGATCACGTTTATTTCGCTGTTTGGACTAAGTATACAAAAGCATTTTGATAAAAAAAACGTTCTGCCTGAACGCTTGGGCACAGTTCCGAAATTACCTGATTTTGAAATAAGCGATACGGTTCTCAATGCGTACCCAGCTTCTGCATACCAAAACAATCATGTTACTGCTAGGAAAGCTACACCACTGAACATGGACACACTCAAGCCTTTAAAAGCACCAACGACACATCACGATCGCCAAAGGTGACATATTAGCAGATAAGAGTTATCGCAAGTTCATTAAACTGTCAAAACCCTGCCAAATGGTGCCCATTCCTTTTCGAAGTGGATTTGCCTTACCCCCAAGAGGCGACGCATCGTAGCTAACTTGTCCCAAAGCCGACATCCTTCCGATGCTGTCCACTTCCGAACGATTGCTGTCTCCACGATCCAGACGACCCTGATTATCGAGGGAGGGGAGTTGACGTCGAAGAACTGCCAAGCGGATTGTCTCTCGAAGCGCAAAGCCAGCAGGAGACTCGGGTGAACTCTCCTCGTTGTTATTATTCCGATCGGCAGCCGGTAGTTTGGACTCAACAAATGTGAGAAGTGAATCGCCCAGAATGCTTACAGATACCGTGAGGCAGTCAACAGCTGCTTCATAAACCTGGAAAGATGGCAAAACAAAAATTCTGGGAATAAACTTTCCCGAAATTATCTTCCACGATTTTCAAATAGTTCAGCACGAGTTTTGGTTAAATTGCAGCTAGAACAGGCATTCCGTTAATCGTTCTAACTTAAAACCCAATCACTGGAAAACCAAGTTTGGGGCTGTACACTTTTAGACGGTGACTGCCGCAGCGAAACCGTCCTGAATGCAAAGACGGACTTCAGTTTTGAATTGTGTTACCAGCTCGGCAGGACTTGCACTCGTGTTTAGACCCTTCAACTGGTTTCTTAGAGATCATCGCCAAATTCGTTCGTGGTTGCAAGTTGGTGTGTGTGTTAGCAACATAACCGAAAGGCATAGTAATTTTTTAAAATTTTATGTTCTTTCTATAAAAGTAGCCCAAGAGTTTTGATCCACTGGATGAATAAATTTTCAATTGCTCTTCGATCTAAAACTTCAATAATGCAAAATTTCCGATTAAAATTAAACTTGATGGCAATCATCTCTTAGCTATCATTCAAAATGGCAGTGAGGTGTAGCCAAGCCCTCAGTAATCATCCTAGAAAAAAACCGCTACATAACAGGCAAATTTTAAATAATCAAAACGTTTTTGGGGTACTGGAGGATAGATAATGAGCATCGATTTGAATTAAATAGATTTACCGATTGACAAGTTTATATCAGCATAATATAACCGCTAATCTACACTTTTTCAAAGCAAAAGCTATAATGTCCTTCGGGAAATTTTAGCGGTCTGAAGTTAAATTCTGTGTCGTCAAGTCTGCAGTTTAGGTTTTTAAGGCCTTAAGTGGACTATCGCTTTGAAATCATAAAAGTATCAAGCCGCTTCACGCAAAAGACTTGTGCAAGGTAATTAACCGGTTGTTTCAAAACTGATTAGCAAAAATTCAAAAGTCATTGCATCCATTTAAGAAATAAACACACGACACGTAACACAAACAGGTTTTGTAGCTATACCGTGCCACTTACTTAATCCACAAAAAAAACAAATTAACGAATTAATAGATATGAAATGCCACTGATCTTGGGAGTAAATCTCTGTAATGCGAAATTTTGCCTAACTTATTCATCGTTAACAGCGAAATTTGTGTGTGACTGCAGTGGTTGGGCATCTTTTAATTGCTTGAATGCGACTAGGCTGCTTTCTTTAATGAAAAACAGATTTGGTAACACAATACCTAGATTTTTTAGGCTACTCAAAGAAAGGTAAAATTTCTTACGTAAACGAATGGGCGTAATAATTCCTTACTCAGTGGATAACTAGGGGTGCAGCTAAACAACGAGCCTTTATATCCTCTGGTGCTTGTGGCCATCTGATTGGTCGACGCATCACAAAGCTGGCGATAAAGTGGCGTTCTGGTAAGCGCCAAGCTTTCCTATAGCGAACAAGTGGTCAATTTTGCAGCAAAAGTATGTTGCCACAGAGTGAAGTTTTGTTTTCTGCAAGTACATCGTTTGTCCAATGAACTGATGCGCTCGGCTCAATCTTACTCTGCCATCACTAACCTTGAAGAAATTTGGAGAGGCTTCCCCTTAGACGCTTTTCTTAACACTTTTCGAAGCTCTCATTTTTAGGTACTCAAATTCCCAACTGGACTGTAGATTCTCGATTGTACTGGGACGGATGTATGAGGTTGCATTGCAGCACACTTTGTGCCACCATCTTACAAAATCGCGTCTTAATGATGCTTTGCCTGAAGCAGTGGCTCACCGTCGTGGATATTCAAGCGGTTCGTTCAACGACTATCTCAATCACCTATCTTAGACCTCCAGTTTTATCATCCACAGCCAAACAATTCCCACCATGTTGACGGTAGGAGGCTACGATTGCCCTCAGTGCCCATTTATAGCCACTGACTGTCTGGGGCGTGTGCCTCCACCTAGCAAAGTCGAATTCGTCTATTTGCATGTTGGGCCAATGGTTTTGGTAATGAATTTTCTGTCATCGATGGGGGCCTTCTTCAAAGTTCAACTGTCCATCCCGACGTAACTAGAATTCGTACTAGACCCTGTTTCTCTTCCCAAAGGTTTGTTTAATTATTCGTAAACACCATTTGCTTAGGATCCAGACCTGTCTCATCATCAGACGCTCCTGCTTACACCTGGTCGAATCGAATGTCACCTTAACAGAGGAAGGAGATAATCGCACGCACTTGTGTGTGTATGTACCTACGCACTGCTGGTGCTAAATGTACTGATATCGCACTGCCAGTAATAACAGCAAACAATAGCGCTCTGCGCAAATTATCTTCCTTCTTGGAGTAGGGAATCAACCGGATATAAGTATTTGAGACGTCTGAACTACGAGGTATTAATTTTTCTGCTGTAGAATACATCAAGCACAAGGCCTTGGACTGAAATTTTTTGACAGTCTGTTATACGTAAATTTTCCTTAGGCAAACACAGCCTGTCATATTTTTTTTCTGTAAACGCTCGGTACTATTGAAAGAAGCAAAAGGAACGTGCTGCAACAAAAAGGACTGATATTTATTCTTGCAGATTTTGCTTAGAAACTTATTCATGTAATTTGGAAATTCTTTCACAATGAGATTTCATTTACCTGACTGGATTGTGTAAACCAGCTACGCTCATTTCATACCTCCAGATCTGTTTAGAAATCTAAACACGAGGTATAACTCAAGCGTAATGTTAAAGAACGGCTACTTTTAGTAATTAAGTACAATCATTAATATTTTGTCTAAAAGTTCAACCGCTTTGTTTCTACACTGGGCAGAAACCAAAACACAAAACACCGTAAATCCTTTGCCGTATTAGCTTGATCTATTCACAATGACTGTTTAATTTACGTAAATAAGATTTAGACAATAAATTGTCATAAATTCAAGTTATTAGGGTGTATGGGTTAAGAGAGGCGTAAATTTCGAACAAAGTAATTTCCGGTGCCAGTTCTAATCTATAAGTAGCCTTGCCATGATTCCACGGCTTTCCCTCTAACTCATAACAAACTATTGAAAACAACTAAATGCCATATAGGACCCTTGTCTGGGTATTTCAGTAGGATAGTGAAGTGGTTCCTGGCAAGCTTGCATAACATTTGTTGTGGTAAACTTTCAATCAAGTAATGAGCACATTTAGATGAGTATACGCAGTGGCCAGTGATAACAAAAAAATAAACCCAACCAATGACCACTTGAGTGTGATTTGTGGCGAAAATTTGCGGATTTTTTTAATGAATGGATTATTAGGGGCATTGCGTACCACTTTTTTGCGATCTAAGAGACCTGGCAGAATAACCCACTCGATGATTTCGTGAAAATCAAACTCTGAGCTTGGTCGCAGTAGCAGAGCGCTCGTGGCCAAATCGATGACTTCGCGTCGAAGACGTGACGCCGCACCGGACGATACCTCGGACGTGTTGTCGTTGGAGCTGAGCACAGGGGCGACGAGTCCTCGAATCAAGGCCATTGGTCCCCCAGGAAGGCGGAACAGGACCAGAGCCAGCTGTGAGCCGGCCGTTCGAATGGCAAGTTTGGAGTCAGGGAGGGCGATACGAAGGAAGCTAATGGCAAGCCGGATTACCCAACAGTAGCCATTTTCCCCTTGACTGAAATGAACGTGAGTAGATAAATGCCAGAAATTTGTAGAAAACCTCACCTCTACCGGTCTGTTTACATCAACGCACTACATAAATTGCATTGAGATATTAGGTGTTTTCAGGAGGAATCTGGTTTTGTTTCATGGCTGAATTAACATTACCAACGTTTCAGAGGACCAAACCAAAACTATTTTCCTGTCATTTTAAGCTTTCTGATGAATCTGAGAGCAGCATTAGAAGAGTGCCAAGTTAAAATGCAGATAAGGTGTTCATAATATGGTTGATTTTGATGAAGTTGGACAGGGCGCCACTAGTGTTAAAGTTGTCATAACTTCTCGATTAACATAACTCCGAAGTGGGCATGCGTAATCCTAAATTTGGGTCAAAGTGCCTAAAGGCCGTGTTCCGTGTCCTTAACACCGATCCAAATCCAGAAGATGCATAAAAGTGAATAATGAACTTTCAATGTCCACAATGTCAAGTACAAAAACCTTGACCCAAACAAGCACAAGAGTGGGGCTCTATTGAACGACGTGTTTTAGATTAGTTTTCAGTTTTAAAAATCAAAAAAACGTCGGGAAAAAGTGTAATTCGCGCACCTCTGTGGATGACCAACATTCTCTAAATGGGTGCATCGAGAGGCAAGTCAATGCTTGTCCTATTAACTTGTGTCGCCGCTTCTACTTGGCCAAATATTTACGTTCGTAGCCATGGTTTCACAAAAAACATCATGTAGGCATGTGCTTACAGAATGCCTCATGCTAGCTTCCTATTTCTGAACAATGTTCTTGATACAGCGGTGGTGCTAACTGGGAATATCGAACCCATGCCAACCGTAATGCAGACTCGTCGTCAGTCAATCGGAGCATTTTGATGTTTGCTTTCACGTCCAGTAGGCACCTCCGGACCGAATATTAGTAATACGGATACGGACAATATATGCTACACTTTCCTCAGTTTTCTGCAGAAGACTTCATTTAAAAATTTAGACTTGATTTGTTTTTAAGACTCAATTCACTGAATATAACCAGGATGGCTTTCTTTAAAAAAACACTTATGTAAAATGTCGAAAATCTTGGTCTATTTCTTTGCAGCGTCTAAACTTAGGAAGTAACTCTGATATTAGTCGATATCCGAAAATTAGGAGATTCGCACTAAACTATACAACAGTAAACATGAATTAAGTTGCAAATATAGACCAACTACTAAATATACTTGAAAACAATTATTCACTAATTAATTCAACCCGGATCCTAGTTGAATAATCAGAGATAGTCAATTAATTATGTAGATGGATTAAAAAAATTTTTTTTCTTACTTAACAAACAAAGTATTGTAATCACTTTCGGATATGTTTCTTGGTTTCTGTTCGCTGATTATTTCAATCACGTTAGTAAAGGAGTTCAATCCCAAGAGGATCAAGTTGAAGTGTGAATTCATTAAAAAAAGCTCCGTTATTGCACAGATCACAGTTAGTTGGGGTGTCTTCACAAGCATAATCCTTTTATTAGCTTCAACAACCGAAATACATTGACAAATATGGTGTTCAATTCTGTTGGTCACCTCCAGGGCAACGCTATGAGCGGTGTTTCCAGAAAGGTTTCCGTTTGAGAGTAAATTGATTGACTCAAAAAGTGTACCAGAAAGTACAAAAGAAACGCTCTCAAAATCGTTTGCAAACCGATTCCAAAGTAGATGTGCATTGTCTTCGATTTCCTTCGGTGTCCACGTCAAGTCACAGTAACTGGATTTTGTTCCTGAGAGCTGATCCACTAGACTTTTATTGTAGAGCCAAGCTTTTCTGTACAAATTTTGAGAATTCACACGAAGGCTTTCAAGAACTGCAGATGAAACTGATGGGTCAAGACGTTCAATCACCGCGCAGAAAACTTTTTCATTCCCCGAGTGAAGAACCATTTCAATAAGGTCAGTACATATTGAAATAAACTCCTGCGTTGGGTGTGCTAGAGTGAATGCTTCCTTAGGCAGCATGTCCAATAGGTTATTGCAAAGGGTTTTTGTGACCTTTCGATTATTAGCAGAAATACAATGAGTAAAGATTTTTAAAGGTTCTTCATCCAGAATGGGATTGGACACCTGGAAAAGGCTTTTGATACACTGAATACTTAAATGTTCGCATTCGCAATCTCCAATCATACTCAAGAGGCATTCAAAAAGCTGCCCAAGATATTCTGAGAGGGATTCAGTAATGGCACTAGTTAGCTCTCTGGGAGACACATGGGTTATTTCGCTAAGTTCAAGCTTCAGACTTTGGAGGGCAGCAATGCGATCTTTAGCTTGCCCACAACATCTGTTGATATTAAAAATGTGAAAACTGAAAGGATGAACCCAAGATGTCCGAGAATTTCGTGAAACAGCAATGTAGCGACACAGTTGACGTTCATCTTCAGGTAGATTCTTATTGAGAGTGACCCTCTCACTGATGTTCGTTCCCCTCTTTTTGCCTTCACAACTCTCCATTCATTCATGTTACGGCATATCTGAAGCAGGTATTTTCAAAATAAACTTAAAAATCTCTTTTAGGTCCTAGTTAAAGAAAATAAAATGAGATAAATTTATTTGCCCTAATAAGTGCACTTTACATGAAATCATTACATTTTATATCTTACTTTATACAGATTGTAAACAAAAAATGTGCTAGTCATTTTACAAAAAAAATCAATAAACCCTACTTCCAGCTACTAGTCATTTCAAATTAATATTATTAGTATGCAGATTCTATAAAATGAAAAAAAATGAGGAATCTCTGGGTTACTGTACAACATTAAACTCAACAGAGCATCTCAGATCACTTTATGTGGTCTAAATACTCATCCATTAATTTTTCGTTGGCTGCAGAATACAAACAATGTCCTAAGCCACCATAGCTAGTCGACTCAAATTTGGTGGAAATGAATCGATGAGATGATGAAATCTTAACGCCCAGTGAAAATCTAGATAGATTTATCTATTTGTCTTTTTTTCTTAATCACGTCTAACTATAATTCTTAAGTGTCTAACTACAAGGTTTTTTCAAAATGCATGGAATGGAAATAACATTTATTACATTCATTCAACCTTAGTCATTGTAGTAATTGGCGATCAACAGAATGTCAACACAAAAGTCTATCTAACTATAGCTATCATTATAATTTAAATCATATGGTATAAACAAAGTATCTTGCCAAAACATAAAATGATGCAAAACAAAAATGCTATACAAACCACGCGGCAACTACAATTATCGTGGATGTGTACATTGGTTACGCAAAGGCACCAACCACCGAAAAGTAACTCTCATTGAATTTGTAAAAAAATCCATGTTATCAGGATATTTTTTACGTCTAGTTCTCAGGTTCATCAGCTTCATTTTGTATAAAACTTATTTCAGTTTTTGGTTTATTCCCTTTTAAGGGAAAGAATAAAAATCCATGGCACCGATTTTTTAAGTGAGCAAGCAATAGCTATCGGATCTAAAATGTAAAACTCATACAAAAATTGACAAATTCTAATCAAGTTATATAAATTAAGTAAGGTAAAGCAATAGATATGGGGCAAATAATCACTCAAAATTTGTAGGGCATTATCTCTAATCACTTCTCCACATGAAAGGCTGTAAAGGATATATTCTATCAGTAGGTTTATCTCTCGTTCGTCTGACTGTGCAATTAACCTAAGATATGCATCCAAGTATTGGAAGAGTCCCTGTCTTACATCATGAAGAAACCATTCTTATGACTGAATCTGGGAATAAAAACATTCCAAATACCTTTGTGTTTGCGTTGTTGTGATTTAATTTAGCTCTAGTTACTAGGATTCGAATGATTCTAGATGCAAACGAGTTACCATATAGTTATATGACTTTTTTACATATGCACAGCTGTATTTGTCGAGTCCATGAGGATACTGAATTGGGAATGCGTTAATGTTGCAATGGTGTAGCAGAAAATGGGTCGCATGTCCGCTATCCAGTATTACAGTTCTGATGAATTAGTAAATGAGACGTGACGTGTGTCGCAAGGAAATGACATAACAGAAAGATAATGACTATCCATCGGTGTCATGGATACATCAATTTCGTGTAGGCTAAAGCAGGGTCACGTTGTAAGCTTGGTGGTTTTAAGCCTTAAAAGAACCAGGTCATAGATATAAGCTAATAATAATTTTTTGACATTAAGGTCTACTTTCTGATTCCACAAAATTCTACTTGATGTTCCACTGTAAACTTGCCTTTAAAATCAAATTTCATCATTAATACGGAATTTTTGTCGACGAAATATGCTAGCAGTTTGCGCTAACTCTGACAAATATTGCTATACAAATCAAGACTCCAGTGTGCCTCATACACATTAATACGAAATTCTAGCTGATCGCATTCGTGAACTATTTATTCATATTTACAACTGAGTTGTCGCTAGCACCTACAACACAACTAATTTTTTTAAATACTGATCGAAACTTATTCCACCTTGTTTTATTTGATTAATTATTATAAAACAGCAACTCGTGACCCAGCACGATTAGCATTGTTTCCTTTATCTAAAAATCCGTAAGCGTAATGTGACAGGATGATTTTTCATCCCAGACATTATTAGCTCTAGGTTGTGTACATTTTGCGCAAGCTTCGACACTTTATAACAACAGACGTAGGTTGCTGTTGTGACGCTCATTATTATATAAGTAAGGTTGGCGAACGTTTACAACCTGAAATTTCGGAATCATATATCTCTTAATTAATTGCATAGAAACTAAACCAAATGACAATGGTTACAAAAAATTAGTAGGCCCATGACTTATTTCTTAGTCTGTTGAATTTTAAGCAGTCTGAGTTAGAAAGATATGCAAAAGGCCAAAAAGGGTTATTATCTCATTAATAGAAGCAATTTTGACACTTGCAATTTCACAAAGAGCTAAGATCTTGTTGTTAATTTTAGGTTTTTTCTTATAAAAAAAAGAATTTACTTTAATAAAAGTGGGACATTCTGTTAATTTATTATAATCAAAATATTTCACATAACTTTTACGTCCAGAAGCATTGTGTCTTTCGGACGATCTTAATAAAACGTCTCAGAGTTTCGGTACACAATAATGAACACACATATTATTGCCACAAATGCTTTACTGCTGAAAGTTTTTGAAAAGTAAAGTTCTGCCCTAGAGCCGCCACCGCCTTCAATAGTCGTTGATGGAGCAATTAAATGGATTTTTAATTGCAATAACCAATGTTGATCCCAAATTTTCTGTAAATTTTTTTTGAATTTGAGCAACTTAACATTTCGATAAAAAGAATTAAAACTTGCCGTTTTATTGTTTTATAACGCCCATAAATAATTACGAAATCACTGTGCACAAAAAATTTATGCAGCCCTAAAGCTTTAAGAATACTTATAGACATGAACTAAAAGTAATTAGAAGCGCATTACAGTTACTAAACAAAACTTTTGCATTAATTTGTATAAATCCACAAACCGAAATAGGAGGCGTTAACACGAATTCTTACAGACGTACGTTTCTTAGCTATGGGTCACTGATGATTATAAAAATACCTGAACCCCTTACCCCAATGGGTTTTATTTCAAATAGGCTTTGATAAATGTTCACTTAATTAATTCGTATTAATAATAAGTTGCAGATGTTTTACGCATTCTGCTCTAGAATTTCAATTCGAAAACGTCAAATTGAATTAAAAATTTTCCTATAACATGATAGACAAATTGAAATTAGCAATATATTCTGTAAACTCATCTAAAGTACTCCAAAAATTAAGGTTATTTTTTCTGCTGAAATCCACAATAAACAAAATAGCAAAATTATTAACATTGTTGTGGTGAATCCTCTAACAATGTAGTAGGTCTTAAAAATTGGTTTAAATTCTGCATACATTTAACAGAGTTTTAAGGTTATTATTGGTCTATTTATTTATTTTATAAACTTTTAATTAATAATTTCAGCAAAATATTTTGCATTAGCACCATCTCTAATAATTAAATCTAACACAACGAACTAGTTTTTGTTAGAATAGTAATATAAGATTTGTAACGTGCTTTTATTATTCGTTACTTGCGACCTTTAGTTTAACCGAGTTATCTTGAAGGTCGTTTTTTAGACTGCCTGCTTTTATCGGAAGATCTGCTGTAGTTAGTTCTCCAGCCATGTCCTGGTTATCGGACATTTACGTCACTGTCGCAATGGTCTTCATCAAACTCATGGTTTACGCCTATGAGTATTTAACTCTCCCAATATATTTCATGTTCAGCAAAACCGAATATTTTATGCCGTTTCCCGAGGACGAACAATCGTACTTCAAAAAGTTCGCTGCTGAAGAATCTCGAACTCTCAGTTTGCCTGTGAAGCAGGGCGATCCTGGAAGTTCATGGCGGGCTGTGGAGTATATTGACAACTTGGCCACCGTTGCTCTTCCCGGATGTCCCACTTTATCTGATCTGTGGCTTCGCACAATTAAATTGTGGCCTAAGAAGCCAGCACTTGGTACCCGCAAGATTCTGGAGACAGATTATGAGGTTAGCTTTTTAAGCCTAAATTTTCTTTATTTTGTCCTGATGTGTTATCGTAAATTGTCAGTGGTAGTAGCTTCTTGCAATTTCTACAACCTTTTATCCCTCCGTTTTTAATGCTCCTTGGCGAATCTAGTTATAAAAAGTTAATGCTTAATTTCATTTGGTTAATGTGTTCGGTAAACAACGAAAAGGGTAATAGTATGGTAAATTTTTTAAGTGAAACTTAGCTGCTACCTTCATTTTAATCCACTTTAGTTTTGGGTGTTGTGTTTATTCGAATTTATAAGACACTGAGATACATCGGTGATAGCATCCTTTTCATGTCAAATGTCACTATTAATTTCAAGAAAAATTGTATTTAAATGGGCTGATCCAGGTTTAGTGCACATCAGGATTTTAAATTCCTGCCTGGATCTGTTGTGATTTCTAAAGACATTCTTGTCTCTTCTTTTTTAGGTCACGCCGGATGGTAAAAGGATGGTAAAACTCACTATGGGTGAATACGTGTGGGAAACGTATGCTGAAGCTGAACGTCGAGTATCTGCTCTCTCGGCTGGCTTGCGTCACCTTCTAGGGCCCAGCACTGCCGACAGAAAGGATGATGGAAACTGTCCGACTCCTTTGGTCATTTTTTCCGAGACGCGCCCCGAGTGGCTCTACGCTGCGGAAGCCAGCTGGCGCCTCAATCGCCCAATTGCAACACTTTACGCGACCCTTGGTGACGATGCCGTTGTCCATGGTCTAGAACAAACAGAGGTGTGTGTTTTTCGCTTGAACTGCCTATCGTCTCAGTATTTAAAATTAAGTTGTTTCAGTGTCTTGCTCTAACAACTACTAATTTCCAAATCCTTTCTCCTATAGTGTTTCGAATTGTGGTCGTTTTTTTTCGTACTCATGTCTAATTGGTGAATAGTCTTAATACTCATTTCGTTAATAGTGTTCCGGCGACTTTTTGTGCTGGGCCCTTTTAAGGTTTACCACATCACGTAATATCCATCAGCAACAGAAATTTCTGCTGCCCCATTTGCATTCCGAACATATATTTGTTTCTGGTTTCTTGGTGTTGCAGGTCCCGAGCGTATTAACCAGAATGGAGCTCTTAATATTTGCGTTTGTCATAGTGGTATTTGCGAACGTAATTCGATCAGTGAATGTTTCTGTCTTGTTAGTTTCTCTCTAAATTTCTGGCCTGAGGCATAATCAGGGTTTTGAGACATTTTAAGATCACACAGCTTTGACCCTGTTTTAACGGTCTCGGTGGAATAAAATTCGAATTATTTCAGGTCATTTCTCCCAGACCAATAAATGGAAAGTCTAATTTTACTTATTATGTTACATGTCCTAGGTTAACTGGCACATTGTTTGTCTCTTTTCCTTTGAGGATAAGATTGGGTAAAGATCCCCCGTGTTTGTGTTGAAGTTGGTTCTGTTTAAACATCAAAGTTCAATTTTGCTCCCCCATCCCTCCTTTGAGGGGTCAGGAAATGTTGTTTGCATCAACAAAATTGTGTACGCGGGTATATATGCTTGAACACTTTGTTTTACAAAACCTTAACTGAACTATTTACTGTTATAATATTGTTTTATGTGAAAATTTGACCTCGAAAATTCCATTAAATGCTGTGTTTATTTGACTGTCAAGAGCAGGCAACATGTTCTACGCTGTAGCATGTACCCTTTTCCTTCCCGTGTCAGTGTACTTCGGCAAGATACCCAAAACACGGCCCCGTACTTCCCTCCTTTCTTGAGGTCACTGCTACTTATGAAGCCGCGTTAGGGCATCCTATGCTAGATGTAAACACATGGCCCAATGCTATTCGGTTTTTAGGCCTCCGTCGTCTTGACAAGTGATGAGCTCCTCTCCAAGGTCGTGAACCTCCTTCCTCGTTGTCCTCTTGTCAAATACGTTGTCTACTTCTCTAATGGGGTAATCCAAAAGCATCGAGGTCTCGATATTCACGACCTCTCTCGCTTCAATGATACCGCTCGCAAGTCCGTAGAGACTGCCCTCAAGACTCTCCCTGAAGGTGTAGAGCTCTTTGATATTCTGGAGCTGGAAATCCGAGGGAAGGAAGCAATCAAGGCAGAAATGTCACCTGCAGAGCGTAAAAATAAGGACAAGTTCATCAACTGGCAACCTCCCCTTGAAGAACGGCCAAAACCTAATGATCTCGCTGTAATTATGTATACCAGCGGGTCTACTGGTAGGTCACAACTTGTAGCTTGTCTGCCATAGTAAATAAGTGCAGTGACTAAAGCTTCAACAATAGACTGTTTTTCTCCCTCAAAGCAGATTAAAGTTAGTTGACATGCCATTTTTTGATTTGAAAACGATGCAGTTTGTAACGGTAACTCAACAAAACTTCCGATCGACTTATTTTGCCTATATAGTCGCATAAATTAATTCCTAATAATTGCATCGTGCCCTTACTAAGGAGCGTTTTTTTTCCTTCTTAGGCTGTTTATTTTTGTCAAGGTTGCTCTTACATTAATATTTAAAAAAAACAACTGACTCCTGACTGTTGGGTAAATCTCATTGGGTTGAGTGTGGTTAACCGTTATACCTTAGTTTTTTTGAGTGGCAAGTGATTAACTTATTATAGTAAAAAAGAAAATCGTGCTGTTGATTAGTAACCTGCGTTTTCCAAATCCCTTGCACTTAATTAAACTCTAGAATGGTACTTCTTAAGACAAGAGAAGTCCTAAAACGTCCTTCATTTGATTCGAGCGCTTCGTATTTCCTGCCCCTTTACTCCTTTTTCGCGTACTTTTAAAAAAACCACTTCGATCGTCCCAGGCTTGCTGTTTAACATTGTGGTTTATGACTACTTGTCCAGGACAGTGTTTAACGACTTCAAGTTGAAGTCGAAACAGTATGAAAATAGGCCCTCTTTTTTGCTTAATGACCGCTTCCGACTTCAAAATCTTTCCTTACTTTGGACCGAAATCTGTAATCTTTCCAATCGACCTTTTTAAGAGAAATGAGCCTAGTAAATCTGAACTTACTAACATTGCTTCAATATCTAAGTCTTGGGGATTACTATCCTGAGAGGAGTTTCTTTAAAAATGCCCATCGCCACAGTTTTTGCAAAGTGGACTAATTTTTATTGGTTGTGCCCTTTTTCGTATCCATTATTTCGTATCGATCGCTTTAACCTTTGTCACGGTAGTTTGATGTGCATTAATTAAGGTGAATGTCCATTTGCAGGGAACAGTTTTTCTTAAAGTAATTTTTTTATGTCAAATGGTGCATGTAATTACTGTCCTTACTTGTCACCTAGTCAATAGTCCAAATTAACGTAGCTCTCTACCAATTGCTGGAAGTGATTCCTAAATTAAAGTGCTCAATTATTCGGCCAAATTCAAATTGAGTCAATGATCTCGACTGTTAGTTTGACGGATTTGCGTCCCTTGGTTGCCTTCACTAGGCACTCCAAAAGGTGTCGAAATCGAGCACAACAACATGATTTGCACCATCGCCGGTCTCTTTCGTCGGCTGCCGAAGCTGAACCCCGAGTCGGACGTCTACATTGGTTACCTGCCCCTGGCGCATGTGTTGGAGCTCACCTCGGAGTTGTCCTTGCTCATCATGGGCATACCGATTGGCTTCTCGAATCCACAAACCCTCACTGACGCCTCCTCGAGGATCAAGAAGGGCGCGTGCCAGGGCGACATCAATGTGCTCAAGCCCACTCTCTTCGCCTCCGTGCCAACTGTGCTTGAGCGCATTTCAAAGTCGGTTTGGGAGAAGGTGAAGGAGGGCGGTCCTCTTATGGAAGCCGTAGGTCTCTTGGCAACTTGCCCTTGTTAAACCGTTTATCTGTCTTCTAATCGACATTGCCATGGGACCATTTTGCCCCCTTGAACCCAAAATCAAGATAGGAGCCCTTAGGACATTCGAGTAATTGGCAGTGTCCATATTTTCTTATAAATCTTGTCAATTTGCATGTATGACCAGGGCTCCTATGCCGTCTAACGCCTTTTTAAATGAGCCCAAACCACTTTTTTCTCGGTTCTTTAGTCTTAATACTTTACTAGATAGGACGTGATGGACAGATTTGGGTGTAATCCAATCTACGGAAGTGTGTAAACGAATTTCTTCGTACTCTGCACGTTTTCCATTTTTCTTCAAGCTGGCTTCGAGTTAACTTTTGTTACCTAAAGCACTCTACTTTCTTGACTAAATTCTCTTTGTTGCACACGTCTTGATCCATCAGTTAAAATAAGACGTGAGAAGGTATGTGCTCTGTTTGTAGTGAATCAACACCGGTACGCAGCAGGACCATCGACATGCGCTTGCTTGTCTGACTTGTATGGGTGTACCATTTGTCCCATTTTAGCATTAAATTGCAATTAGGTGATGGCGGTCGTTTGGGCTCGACTTTCGTGGATAGCAGGGGCATGCACTTTGGATTGTGCTGGTGTTACCAGTAGGCCATTAGCGAAACACTTAACACGTCAACATACCCGTGAAAAAATTTTTAAAAAATTAAATTGTCTGCGTTGTCAATATGCAAAGGGGGAAATGAGCGTTACAGTTTCGTCGTGTTATGCTAAATGAGTTCAAAAAGGAGCGAGTGTTGGAACTGCAACAAAGCCATTTAAGGCGTGTTCCTGTTATTGGGGTAGATGAAAAGTGGTTTAGTTGATTTCTAAATGCCGACTTTAATCTAAACGGTAAACATCGCAGGGGGCGACTTTTGGCATTGAAAATAAACTTTCTCGTGATTTAGTAAATGCTGATAATTCACGGATAAACACTGAAGGAATCACTGCGAGACTGCGTTTCGCCACGTGAAGCAACTTGAAAGCGCCTCGATACTCGATATGTCGTGTTTTGCGCGTATTGAGCAGTGCTTTGACAGCCACCTGCCTCTTTGCCCGCCGACCAAACAAACCTTCCATGGACTAAGTCATGAGGAGTCACTTTTCCGCGCTTCCTTCACGTGGCCGAACAATTGGTGTAGAGAAGTACTTTAGGCAATGTACTCAAATAACTGTCGAAATTTAAGCAAAATGTCTGCATTTGGTCAGTTGAAAAGGCATCACTTTTCACCATGACAACGCTTGAGCACATGTCGCTCTGAGAAGTAATTTGAATGGCAGAAAATATAAATCTGTCGAAACGCAAGTAAAAATATCTTCCAACTTTTTTCGAAAGAAACCATGCATTTGCTACAAAGAAGGTATCCAGGAGCTTGTAAAGTGTTGGGAGGCGGTCATGGGAAACGACGGAGAGTCCACTATTGATTAATAAAGGCAATTTTCCAAGAAAATGTGCTGTGTTCACTCTGTAGGCATGCAAGTTTGTTTTCTTAGGGTTTCCAAGTCACAATTTTAGGTGTTTTGCGATAAGCGATGAAAAGTATTCGAAAAAAAACACTTATCTGGGTCAGAATTATTTAATTTAGTGAGTGAACAGTACGATAAAGTTATCCAGCACAGATATTTGTCAAAATTCGACAGGATAACCATGAGAAAACATATGAAGTCTTAACCTGACGTTGACCATCAGCTAACCCTGTTTACCAAGAAGGCAAAAAAATGTAAAGGCTACCACTAAAACACTTGTAAATAGTTCTGTATCATCTAGGATCAGCAAAACTTCGTTTTTGGGTAGTAAATAGCCTGACCTCCGTGGGTCCCAAATACAAAAAACTGTCAACTTTTAGGATTTGTGGTGGTTGTCTGGTTTTTCAATGCTACAAAACAAGAAGTTATTTATGTTGTTAGCCGTGTGCTCTGGTAATTCGCGATAATGCTTCTATTTATAACTGCGTCCCCTCACTTTGTTTAAACAATTGTTACGTTGCGGGCATTAGGAGTTAATGCGAATTCCCCCCTATTGTCCCTAGTCTCATTGTTTTTATCGACCTTCAAACACCACTTCTCGAGGTCACACCTTTTGCCGTCGTTCTAAGGCGAAATGCAATAAAATTATTTACACCCCTGTCTAGAGAGATTATTGCCACTCATTTGGTTCATGCCCGCCGGATAAAAGAGGGCTCGTGCATAACCACATTTAATCACCTTCCTTGGCAAGCAAGGCAGGGTAGAAAAAATGGACAAGTTTGCATCACAGCCGAATTCCTCGTTTCCCTGAACAGACTACCAAGCCTGTCCCCTTGGTATTTCTCTTCATGCTGCCCCGGGTTTTTTTTGGCTACTCTGGTCGCCTGCAGCGCTTTGCGTTGAATTGTAGATCTTCCACTTCGCGTACGACTACAAGTGCCGTCGTCTGCACACAGGCTTCCCCAGCTTCCTCGTGGACCGGCTGATTTTCCGCAAGGTGCGCGCCCTCATCGGTGGCCGCATCCGCTACATCGTGAGCGGCGGCGCGCCCCTCTCCGAGGAGTCCCACCTCTTCACCAACGTCTGCTTTGCACCCGTCATGCAGGGGTACGTCTGGCGCCTCTCCCCCCCCCATTTCTCTTGACACTTAAGAATGCCTAATGCCCTCTTCGGGTTTCCACAGGTCCGGCTCGGTAGTAGTCTCCAGGTTGTGATGCTATATAAGGTTCATGTCATTAACCTGTTGGTAGAACTGCCCTTTCGTGACTTGTACCTTTTCCAACGATTGCCAGTGTCAGACAGCGCTTTTTTTTCAAGTAAAAGGCGCCTTCATTGCGTTTCTGGAAGTGGCGAAGCGAAATGTGTGTTTGGTGGTGTGATTTTGTACTGACACTCCAATTTTGATTTGCTTTGGGGCTGTGGTTGCCACTTGTGCATGAATTTTACGCAAATCAAGTGCCACGTCTTTAGGGCCGATTGACACTTTCAAGTATTTCAATTCAATTATCTCTTTATCGCATTATACTCATTGAGCCTACACACAGCTACACCGATAAGTGTCATTCTAAGCACTTGAAAGTACACAAAATGGTATTTCCTGAGTATCCACCCAGGGCCTATGCTGCACCACCTTTGCGCTTAAACACACCTGAAATACCACCAGTCATCCGCGGAAACGGCTGCTCGTAAGGTCGCCTGTGTTTGAGCGCCTGATCCAGCACACGTAAATACGGGTTATTGGCCAGGAGTCGTGGTTTCCGTAATTTGATGTAGTGACTGTCGTAGTTTGGGAACGCCGCGCACAAACCCGTTAGCATCAGTTTACATATTAAGCCTCATGCAAATCAGTTTACATGTTTCCTAGGCGCATTTGCTGTGATTATTATTTACTGTTTACGCGACTGTCATTTGATTGCACCTTCGCAGGTACGGTTTGACGGAGACGTGTGCAGCCGCAACCCTCATGGAATGCGGCGATCTGCGTGGCCATCACGTCGGGGCGCCGCTTCCCAGCATCGAGATCAAACTGCGTCCCTGGAAGGTGGGCGGGTACTCGCCCTACGACAAGCCCTTCCCGCGTGGCGAAATCCTCATTTCCGGCGGATCAGTGACTCGTGGCTACTACAAGAACCCCGAGGCCACTGCCGAGTCATTTATCACCGACTCCAATGGTGTGCGCTGGTTCTGCACAGGTGGGTTCAGCTCCAAAACCTATTCAACTGCGAACGGAGCCTGTTCATTTCTAATTTTTAAAACATTTTTTTTTCAAAATCACCTTCGTTGCACGCTTGTACCGGGTATAGCTACTCACTACGTCAAGAGGAACACTAGCCCGTCCATGATAATAATACTTGATCACATCTGACCTCAAAACCAAACTCATAGGTTATCACGCTTAGGATTGTGTCAATAAACCGTCATTTCTTAACTAATAGCTTCGAACGAATTTCTTTGTCGTCAAGCTTCAGCCTTTGTTGTATTACGCGCGCTCTGTAGTCATCTTTCCTCATGGAATGTTCCCCAATTCGCATTTTTTTATTCCTTCCTGCGCCTTTGACCATATTGCTTTTTGCATTAACGTAGCCTTGCATAAAATGCTGGTCATCTTCGTTTCTCGTTGGTTTAATCCTGTAGAAAACAGTAAACCCATTTACTCGCTGCAAGCTTGAAGCAGTGCTGTAGTTGTTTCTGCTTTTAGGCGATATTGGAATGATCCACCAGGACGGCAGCTTCTCCATCATCGATCGTAAAAAGGACCTTGTGAAACTGCAGGCTGGTGAATACGTCTCTTTAGTTAAGGTGGAGCTGGCTCTGAGCCAGTCGCCCTACGTGGAGAACATTTGCATTTATGCCGATCCCAATGAGAACTACACCATCTGCTTTGTCTGCCCCAAGTTAACCATGATACGCAAGCTGGGCGCAGAGCTGGGCCTCTTGGACGACGCCATCAATGAAGCGAAGAATCAACTCTCGCCTGGAAAACTCAACGATCCCACCGCCTTGTCGCTGGCTGAGCATGCTGTTCTCTGTCGCAGACCCGAGGTACTTGAGCGTTTTGATCGGCTTCACCTACCTTACCATCTCTACTACTTGCACTCCACTTCGTTCTGCCTTCATCTCCTCATGGTCATAAGTTTAGTCGGTTCCGGCTGATTTCTAGTCATTTTTTCACCGAATATCGCTTTGTCTCCTCCTCCTGCTATTTTTTGACTTCATTTTAATTTGCCGCAATTTTCGAACTCCGCGTAGGTTATTTACCGTAACCGTATTTAGCCATTTGGAGTCCCTGCACCAGACCCGTTTTGTTTACATTAAAAAGGTGTCATTTCGACCTGAAATATCTGTGTGTTTTGGTATCCGCCACTTCACTGCTGTCACCCACCCGCGTGCGCATTTCGGGGCTGCCCTGAGATTCCTCGGTTGTCACTGTTGATTGGCGGAATCCGTGAGACGTGTTTATTCTTTTACCCACACTACCGCCACAACCACCGCCGCCACCCAGCCGGTCACTGCCAGGTGATCTCGATTCACTGGACAGCTTGAACTTGCCTAAAAGGCTCCATGCCTTACAGACGGACTGCGCACCCTGTCGTTACTTTGTTTTTGATTAGCGGAAATCATGGTTCTCTCTCTCTGTGTGTGTGTGTGTGTGTGTTATTTCGCAGAAAAGTGATAAATTGGCCCTAATTGAACACTGGTTGATAAACTCTGCTTATAAGTCGCGCAACCAAGTGTAAATCATCAGTCCACGAGTCCCTAAAACGGTTCCTTAACGTGTCATCCTGGCCTGTTTTGTTCCTGATCACCTGTTGAGAGCGACTCTGTTTTCGATCGGGCTGTCTATAGCATTGTTCGGTGAGTATGCTGTCTTCTCTAGTGTACCTGGTAATCAATGCTAAGGATTGCATTTCATGGCCTAGTGGTTGAGCTTTTTAGTGGTTGCTGTGTAGTAGTGCATTCAAATATCGAGTGTGCACTTGACTTTGTGCTGCGTAGGATCTGGCGGCCGGCCTTTCCGACGCAATCTTTCCAAGTCTGTGGACGTGCATTAGCCGCACAGACTCGTCGTTCTGATGCGCTGTTTTCATCACGTCTTGGGACCACACCAGACCCCAATTTCACACTACACCTTCCGCAGCCTTTAATCTACTCATCCAAATTGGTCGATATTTTCATTTGTCAAACTCACAACACGAACACCGTGAACCATCCGCTCCACGAATTGTTGAAGGTTGAGTTGATTTTTTGGCGCAGGTCCGCAAGCATGTCTCACCAAGACATCCTCGTGGCCTTCAACATAAGCGACACAGATCCGGAGGCACGCAAACTCTCTCTTGGTGCTGTGTTAGATTAGATTTGCATCCAGTTGGTGCTGACAGATCAGTGTTTTTGAAGTAGCAGTTTCTCAATACGCAAATTACTGACTTGTCTGGAATTTGTTCGCAAACACCTTGTGTTTATCCGTACCCCGAGGTTCAAGGCATGGCCAATTACTCTGATTTCAATATCTCTTTCCTCGTCGATGCAATGTAAACAAATACATACACACACGCACACACAAGCGACTCTCCAGGTCACGGCTCATTTTCTCACCACCTCATTAAAAGCCTTTGCAGTTTGACCTGATCGCGCCCCCCCCCTTCACTTTGCAACAAGCTCCGTTGCAGAGCGACAGTTTTCTTTCAATTTCACACAAATGCCAGGCGTGCTGATGGCCCTGTTACACGCGCCCTAACAACTTGTTCATGCCGCGCCGACAGTGTTTGTTGTAAACTCCGACAGAATTTATGCCCCCCTGCGTTGTCGATGCCCGTGTTGGCGTAAATAATTAAACCGCAGCCACTCCGGCCAAGCCTCTGAACGGGGTTTTTCCAGGTGATGGCGGTGTCCACGCTTGGGGCCACAGCCACGCTGCGTGTCCCCAGCAGGCGCTCGGTGCGTGGCAATCCTCGTGGGTCCAAACTTGCGTGTGTGTGTGTGTGTGCTGCTCCCACGTCTGTTTGCGAGCCGATTTGTTACTAATTCTGCCGCCTTCACGTTTGCGTGGCTTCCTCTCCTCCCCCACTCTGGTAGCAAACAAATACTCGAGGGTGCGAGAGAGAACATCAAATCACAAGTTGTTTTTGATGCTGAATTCAGAGGTGACTCACTCTGGTATCCAAAACAATTGGAAGATTTAGTCGTCTAAACAACGGATTAGCACTGCTAATTCGCGATGAGAAGGCCTGGAAGAAGGTCGATCTTGAAGGCCATTTTTCAAAATCGTCTATTGTGACATCCCACGCACGGTTGACAAGATAGGGTGTGCCACGTGGTGTTTACCGTGGAACACTCATAAAATATTGCTACTTATGATAATATAAGTACACGTTGTATTCTCACAAACTCTAATTTCTTGCAAATTGCATTGCAGATAATCAAACGGGTGTCGGAGAACATCCAGGAAGTGGGCAAAGCTAAACGCCTGGCTGCTTTTGAAGTGCCACGCAAAGTGTTTTTGGACCCGGATCCCTGGACGCCAGAGTCTGGCTTGGTTACTGATGCTCTGAAGATTAAAAGATTCAACATCAAGGCCAAATTCCTCAATGAAATCAACCGGATGTATGCCAAGTAGTGGGTGAGCTATGCAATTTTTACGCGTCAACATATACAGTGCGATGCCTTCGGTTCTCTGACCGCTTAATCTGCAAGTGATGTGTGCATTTTTCTCCCACAGATTGCCGTATTTGCTCAAAACGCCCTCCAAGTCATCCTCACAAGCCATCAGGAAAGCGACGTAGCACTCCAATTTTGCCCCCCCATTCCGCCTCCTTCTCCTCCTCCTGCATCCATTTCGCCACAATTTCGCCCAATTCTGTAAATCCTTGGTTCGATGCAGGCTCCGATTGTGTTTGTGATGTGTAGTCCGCACCCTTTTTGAGATATACATATTCGTTTTGATATTTTGGTTATGCACGCGGCAAATTGTCATCGAGATCTGTAATTCGCCCTAGTAACACATCGCGCAACGGCTTTTTCCTCCATACAAATACAAACTCGTAATCATCTTTTATCCCGAATTTCAGTGGTCATTTCGAAATGACATGAACGATTCATGCGGTTCTCCGGCCCCCAGACGAAATTCGTGCTTGGAATTTAATTGATGGCCAAATGTTTGAAAGTGAGAACTGTTGTGGGCCCCGGCATGTGGTCTTGAACCACGCCGGGGCCACGGTATTAACCCTGGTCCTATTACGTTTCCCTGATATCCGCGATGAAGGAAAAGACCGGAGAGGACGTGGACACAACCGTTTACTTCAGAGCTCAACCAAGTTGGTGTCGTGGGTGGCGTTTGCGCGTGTGCATTTATAGCTCGGATGTGTGAGTCATGCATGCGCTAACGTCGCGACCCATGTGTGAGGATAATCCAAGATAAATATTCATGCGAATGAGGGGGGAGTTGAGGATCTACGAAAAGGGGAACCTTTGTGTCGGAGGATGGAGCGACCAGATTAAGGGGTGTAAATAAACAAAATCAATAACAGAACTTTCGGAACCAATGCGGGCCATAACACCGCTCGGAGGTGTGGGAGATTGAGCATCATGTGATGAGAGGTCGGGGGGGGGGGGGATA